>NDXB01000250.1:96417-109447 GCA_002631895.1 Agapornis roseicollis
TAAAATTCTGCCAAATTAAGCCCTGATCAGAAGAATTTATTTTTTTTTTTTTTTTTTATCTGAAGTATTGTCCCTGTCCTCTTGTAATGACAACTAGGGATAAATCATAGGTGCTGTCTTTTTTTACACCTAAATATTTCCTCAGCTTCAGTCACACATCTTCTAATTTCCACATCAAACATTCCTGTTTATCACTTTAGCTTGTGATGGACTTTAAAGATTGTTCATTTAACTCCATCAGTGGAGCCCTCTGATCTTCCACAGTAGAGAGCTCTATTGCTTTATCTCAGGTTTTTCTTCCTCATTCTTGCTACTATATTTTCACAAATCTGTTATCTTTTTTAGCCTCATAGAATTGTTAAATGTAGGATCTGTTTCACTGTCTCTAAAGAATTTGCCTTTTTTTTTTACTTTGTGCAGAAGAATTATATATATCAGAGAGACAGTATGCTATATGTTTTATCATACTTCTGTGTGCAGATGAGAGAAACAGAAATCAGTAGGCACTATATGCATACCTATACCTGCACATGATCAACTGATCTTTGGGGCAGATTAATAATATTGTTCACATTTGAACTCAGAGAAGTACTAATTACACTTAAATAAAAATATATGTGAATTACAAAAGCAGCCTAATTTTCATCCTTCAGATGAAGGGTTAGTCTGATTAGGGACTTGGTAAAAGGAGAAATAAGAGCTGTTTTATGTCTTCACGAGAGGATTTAGAAATGGTGAAAAGATTATGTAGTAGTTCAGCAATAAGGAAGATGTGATTTTGAGGCCTTCAAGAGCTGCACAAATCCGGCTGCTGCCATCATCTCTTAATAAACCCTAATATGTTTTACTTGATGCTTACATTAAATCAGTTCCTGAACGAGCAGCTTTAGACCCAGTAAGGAGCTGCACTATGTAACTACACTGCATTCAGTTTAGTTGTTCCTGGTTCCTGCTATTGCTTAGAGCAAACAAGAAACCTCTTGTCACACAGATATTTTTTGAAAACTGGAATATTTGAGCTCTTAATATATCACGCATAATTTGTGTTAGTTTTTTGTCCATTATATACTGTATATAAAACGTCAATTATCATTCATATAAAATGGTCATCACTCACCTCTGAATATTGCTTGGATCAACAGTCCTAGTGACTTTTGAACTGGAAAAGAAATGTAATAAAGACAGATTAGTAGCAAAAGTGTTGCTCCTCATATAAAACCAGAGTAATTGGTTAATATCTAAGTGAGAAAAAGAGGTAAGATGATAAAGTCAAATTAAGGAAAGGCATTGTTTAGCAGAAAGAAATTAAAGCAGGAAAAAAAGAAAAGATCTGGTGTATTGCAGTACTTGTACCTTTCTGTACTCATTGTTTCATCTAACAAATTCCTCGTGTCTCTTCCTATTCCTTTTTTTCTCTAACACCTGCCTTCTTGCCATGTTCATCAGTGGGAAAGAGAACAATGAATATTTTTCTACTTACTGTGATACAGGAAAGGGAAAATAAAAGACTTTCTGGACTTAGAATCTCATGTATTTGTTCGGGCACTGCTAGCTCTGCTGGCTGATACCAACCTAGAGAATACGGCCTTGTTACTCCCTTCATTCAAATGAAAGGGAACTTTCTCTTGGATAGAACTGGTGTAACAGAAATGTATTACAATTATAAGATTGAAAGTTATAACAATTCTTGGAAGTGAAATTCAGTTACTCGTATTGGAGATCTGATTCCTCACAGACCAATAAAAGTTGCATGAACAAGTCTCTAATAAAATGCATTGAGACAGATTCACTTGGTCATGCTGCGGTATATTTAATCCACAGAATATATAGGAAAAATATTATTTGTTCTGAGCAAAAATGTACAAAAGAAATGCAAAGTATTGCTTTGAAACATTTTGAGTGGTGTTTAAAGGTATGAAATTAGTTAGAGTCAGAATGTTACTAACATGTAGAAAAGCATCGCTTGATAACTGAGTGCAGCTCAGTCTTTGCCTTTTAACAGGATTTAGGTTTATAACTCCTTTTAGCTACAGCTTTAAAAAAGTTCCCTTCGTGCAGCTCTGCAATTGTAGTGCTGCTCCCTTCACCTCAGCATAGCCTGTCTGAAAAGCAGCACTTTTTATCTGGAACAACAGACTCTCCAAACTGGCTGCTAGACAGAAGCTAGAAATCATGCCATAGTGTGATCAGAGTTCATGTGTTAATACGTTGATCTGCTGTGTCAGACACTGGCTTAGACCTGTATCTTTCCAAAAGCACAGGTGAAATACGCTTGGTAAGCTGAGTGCCGCCTTGGGTGCATGGAAATTCGGAGCTAAAAACCAGTTAATGCCTGCTGGAAAGAACAGGCAGGAGTGAATTTAGGACATAGTGGGGAAATACAGGAGCAAAAAAATGTTGCTTTTGCTTATAAAGGGTGCTGGGAGAACGTCACGTAGGCAAGGAATTGCGTAAGACAGTTTGCATTTATCTACCCACACAACATTTTGCCTGTGGGTGCACATGAGGATTCAGTGTTCAGTGTTCAGAACTTTTTACCTCTCCAGATTAAATGTAATTGAAGTCTTGTACCAGGTCTCTGTAATGCCATAGCTCCCTGATTCAAGAATCAGGACACAGTCTGAAGTCAGAGGCTTGTCTTTTTACTCTTCAATCCCCAGTTTCATACAAAAGTAGTGCTTAAATATTCATCTGAAAAGAAGTAGTTCAGACACAAAGGGCTGGAGTGTCATCCTTTGGAAGGTCAAGTAATTCAGATGATTACCCACATAATGAGTAATTTGTTAGTTTATAACTAGATATCATCTGTATTTTGATTATCTTGAGGCTACCTTACAGATTAATTTACATGCAGCTTATGTCTGATGAGGCTGATCCACATAAGGTCCAGCTGTCTTAATGTAGATACATATTACATTTCATTCCCCACAGTTTTGAGCTATGAATACCTTATGGTGTCCTGCTAAGAAAAGGGCAGGCATATGTGCTAACACATCATAGCAATGGTAATAAGCCTTAGATTTTCACCCTGAGTCTTGGCTGACCACACTTTCTCTTTAAGAGCAGGTTTACATCCTTGGATGTGTCATCTCCTGGGAGCCCAGCAAGTTAGAAGGAAAAGAATAAAAATAACATGACCAGCATGAGAAAATACTTGTGATCCTGCAAAAGAGGCTCTTCCTCTGCCTTCTCAGTGGTATTGCCCTGGCAGGTGGGAAGGGGCACTGAAAACTTCTGCTGATGGTCTGTAGTCAGACAGTATCTAACAAGAGCAAAGGGAAGAGCATCCCACTGCAGTGCCTGCATCCACACATTTCCTGCCAATGCCATTTGTCTGCCAAAGCCTGTTTCCAAGGTCTTTGTTTTGGGCTCAGGACCTACTCCAAATCCTTACAAGCAATCTGCACAATTTGGTACTAAAAGCATGCTGTTATG
Organism: Agapornis roseicollis; assembly: GCA_002631895.1. Classification (NCBI taxonomy): domain Eukaryota; kingdom Metazoa; phylum Chordata; class Aves; order Psittaciformes; family Psittacidae; genus Agapornis; species Agapornis roseicollis. Next base: position 99,853 of record NDXB01000250.1, read on the forward strand.
CAGCCAATTCTGTGGGTGGAGGGACCAGACTGGCCATCTCTTTCCCCTCTCCTCTGGAGCACCCATTGCATATTCTTTTACCTTTCCACTTGTGGTTTAACCCCAGCCAGCCGCTCAGCCCCACACAACCACTTGCTCACTCTCACTCCTCCATGGTGGGATGAGGTAACATTAGAAGAGTAAAAGTGATGAAACTCATGGGTTGAGATAAACACAGTCTAATAGGTGAAGCAAAAGATGCACACATGAAAGCAAAGCAAAACAAGGAATTAACTCACCACTCCCTGTTGGCAGGCAGGTGTTCAGCCATCTCCAGGAAAGTAGGGCTCCATCATGCATAATGATGACTTTCCAACCCTAACTATTCTATGTTTCTGTGATTCTATGACTTGGCAAAATAAACACCGTAGCCCCAAAGTTCCTCCCTTCCTTCTTCTTCCACAGTTTGCCATGCCATGTGGTCTGGAATATCCCTTGGGTCAGCTGGGTTCAGCCGTCCTGGCTGTGTCCCCTACCAACTGCTTGTGCACCCTGCAGCCCACTTGCTGATGGAATGGTGTGAGGAGCAGAGAAGGGCTTGACTCTGTGTAAGCACTGCTCAGCAGTAATGAAAACATCCCAAGTTACTGACACTGTTTCCAGCACAAGTCCAAAGCATAGCCCCGTACTAGCAACTATGAAGAAAGTTAATTCTATCCCAGGCAAAACCAGCACACAACTATACCACTGTTAGAAAATTATGCATGCATATGTATGTGTACTTAGAGCGTCTTCAAAATCCTATATGCTTTAGGTCTCAGAAGCTGATCTAATAAGTAGATTTTGTAGGTAACTTTGCTGGTTGCTTTCCATCCCCTTCAAGGCACTCCAGCCCTGGCTTTGAAAGCTGATGTGAGCTGACAGACACAAACTCTGGCTAGATTAGGAGTCTCTGAAGGTCATGCAGCTGGAAAGATACTTCCTAAAGACTTACATCCCAAACTGGACCAGTGATTTCAATATATAGATATATAGATAAAGGAATTTAAGTTTTTTATTTTTTTTTGTTTTATACTGCTTAATAACAGGTCAATTTTTCATACAGTCAGTGCTCAATTAGTACTTATATATTACATGGTACCTTGATAAAATTATGAAATGGTAATAAAATTTTGCAGGCTTATACCATAAATTTATATTTTTGAATATTTGTTTACTGAAAAATATACTACTTATCTTACAATGTGATTACTTCAAACAATTCTGAAATCTCTAGTTGCAGTTTATTTCAGAGAACTTGAATTCTGCTAAGGGTAACCTTGCAGGAGATGAAACTACAGGGGTGGAGTATAAGCCTGATGATGTGGTTTTAAGGGAAGTGCTGGATAAGTAATATTACTGATAGGGTTTTGATGACAGTCTAGTGGTAGCTTTATAATAGATACTTTAAACATGTGGTTTTATTTTAATATAGTGGGTTTTTTTGTTTGTAGCTATTGTTATGTCTTAACTACTAGAATATATCCACAATATACATGCTAGTAAGAATGATAATATTTCAAAAAAGGTTTTAAATCTGTATTGCAGAACTGAGCAACAAGGTCATGTAACCCAGACACATGTGCTATTCACAGGCATACAATGGTGTACAGAATGCCCAATGTAATAGAAAAGCTTATTAGTATGTGTGAGTGTGTGCACAGTGTACATGCCTTTCAGATTGGAGGAATTAAGCCCTGTACATTAGTTATTCAAACACTTTTTGCAAACCACTGGAGCTGTTCCACATTGCATGACTGCAACTATTTCATGCGTTCGTGGAGTAAACAATATGCCTTGTTGGGGCATAGACAATAGGGAGCTTCTGCCTACTCATGATTTTACATAGCTTTTAGCTAAATCAGAAAGCTGAATATAATATTTAGTACTTGGGGAATCTGTAGATCTGGGACAATGGAGGATCTATCAAAAGTGGATAGATGATATACCCTTTATCTGTCTTTATTTTTTTCAAAATACAGTGCAGTATTAGAGTAAATCAAACTGGGTTGATTCAAAGTGGGTTATCAATATAAATTGTAATTATAAGCATAGAATCATAAAATAGCTAGGGTTGGAAAGGACTTTAAGGTAATCTAGTTCCAACCCCCTTGCCATGGGCAGGGGCACCTCACACTAAACCATGTCACCCAAGGCTTCATCCAACCTGGCCTTGAACACTGCCAGGGATGGAGCACTCACAACTTCCTTGGACAACCCATTCCAGTGCCTCACCACCCTAACAGGAAAGAATTTCTTCCTTATATCCAATCTAAATTTCCCCTGTTTAAGTTTGAACCCATTAACCCCTTGTCCTGTCACTACAGACCCTAATGAATATTCCCTCCCCAGCATCCCTATAGCCATTCCTTTATTATACAACTTTCTTGTAAGATTTATGTGGCAATATTCCCTGAAAAGAAACAGTTAATCTCTAAAAAGAATTGAAGAAAATCATGTAAACTTCATCTGACTCTGAAGGACTATTAGTCCCTTCGTATAACTGGTATTAAATATGTTTTTAGAGATCAAAATTGAACAACTTAGTTGTGCTGGAGAATAAATTACAGCAAATACTTTATTCAGTAGATTGTTTCTCACTATGTTTGTAAACTGTCTGTGGCCAGCTGACTGCTTTCAAAATGTTTGATGTTGTAAAGCTGTTCTTGGACATCAGGTCTTATGCAAGTAAGGTATGCCACTTACTTGTTGGGATATCTGACTGCCTGCAGATTGTTTTTTTTTTTGTTTGTTTTGTTTTGGTTTTTTTTTTGTTTTTTTTTTTTTGGTCAGAATTAGCTATTCTAAGTTGTTTATAAAATCAGGCAAAGAAAGATGAAATACATCCTGTGTTTGGGGAATACCTTGTAGATGCATAATTCCCATAGCATGTATCTCTTAACAGCTGTCCTAATAGCACTCAAGTTTATTAATTCAAAATAGTTTTGCACTCTGATTTGCATTCATGTGTCAGGAATGTGTGCTAGAGTTCTTGCGGTAGGCATACCCAAAAGGAGAATGAACACATGAACAGAAAACAGATTTAAAAATAGTAATGGAAAAGAACATATTTTTACTATATGATCTGCTTTATTACTTAATAAAATGTGTGGGAGGAATGAAATGTTACAATATTGGAAAAGTCCTTGCAAAGTGAATGGGCACATCACCTTTAGAATTGGTACTGCCAAAATAGTCCACTTGCAGTATAAGTTCATTGTCACTCAGAATCAAAGCGTACCCTACAAAACATGCTAAACCAGGATGCAAAGTTTTGAAGTACATTATGTTGCTCAGCTACGAGCAATTTGTGGTGAGCAGAGTTCATAAAAGTGTGAGAATAAATCACTGCAGTCTGAAGAGACTTTTGCTGAAGAGTGTGGAACCTGCAGTGTCAGCCACTGGTTTCTTTGTCGTACAACAGTAATCTCAGTATGTTGTGCCAGGAGAAAAGGCAAAATATGGAACACAGGTCAGATTCAGAATTTTTCTGTGTTTTTCTAAGACTTGTGAAATCCCTGAGTTCACAGGAAAATGCAGTGATAGTCATATATTATGTCTGTATGGAATACCACAATGAACTTGGGTGATTTAGGGTGAAGAAGAGTGTTCCTTCATGTAACTTCATGGATAACAGGCAGAGGAAGCCAAATAAAATCTGTACCATGACCCAGAGTTGTACAAACTGCCAGGTATTGATGCTTCTCTTCTGTACCATTGTGTCCACTGCCATTTTCGAGGCTCCATTTTGATGAATTGGTAGGAGTGTCTTAAAAGCCTTTTTTTTCCTCCATATCAAGGGGGAAGTGTATAATTTACCAAGAACATAAGGTGAGCAGTATCCTCTCGTACCCAGACAATTTAAAAGCTTTCATGGGCTGTACCTACCAGAATGTGTACTCGCTTTTTCATTGTACCCAGTTGTGACTGATAATGAGTTGAAGTGCTTCTTAGATTTATCAGGGAGGATTTGATCACAAGAATGTAAACTGAGATTATGTACCCAAAAGTAGGCTAAATATAGAGTTAGAAATGTCCAAACATACAACTGCATGTAAAGAATGATATATATAGTTTGAAAACAAAAAAACTCCTATTCTGCTAACTAAGTTTTCCTGTTAAAATACTTAGTAGAAGTTTGAGAACTGTGTTTAGGTGTTCATCTCAAATAATAGACTGTTAGCCTATTAACTACAGATATTTGTGTATATAGCATTTAGGCAGGAGGCTGGAGAAGGGTTTTTTTTGTGTGCACTCTGGCTTCAGAAGGTTGTTGTGAACACCATATAGACAGAAAAAGACACAGGGGGGTCGGGGAGGACTGGGGGGGATGAGGGGGAGAGAAAGTTGTGTAATCCTAGCTTTTGCTCTTTTCAGCCTGCTGGAGTTGTAAATGATGTGCAGATCCTTTTGTAAATTCCAGGAGGGGCTCTGATACCCTGATCCTTTTACTAAAACCACCTTATTTAAAGCTCTCTTTTAAGAGAGCTAAGGGCTCCACCCATTTGGCACCACTTGCCTTACATGTTGTTAAGTGTTACGCGGTACAAAAAGTAGAAAGAAAGGTTTGAGTCTGGGAAAAAATATTCCAGACAAACCCATGTTCTAGCTTTATCACAGCACAGTTTCAATGTTGCTTTTAATTTTGAAGTGAACAGACTTTGTGGATTGACACTGCGCAGCCTCATGTGAGGATTGTGATGTTAAAACTGTGTGTAAGGAAATGGTGATTATAGTTTCTGCTTTCTAACATCCTTGGTGTCAAATTCTGCCCTGATTAAACCATTGCTTAACCCTTCTAGCTCTCCTGGTACAGCCCAGAATGAAAATGAGAGCACAGTGTCTGTCCCAATTTCATTACCTGCCCTACTTACCAAGTATCAACAACATATTCAGTGATATTCTCTGTCATACACACATGCGCATATCAACAACTTGAGTAAATGCTGATATTCTAACAGAAGTGACATGAAATGTTTGGTTACCATGCATATAAACATGCTGACTTTGTTTATAGCTTTATTTTCCATACTGACTGAAAGAGTAAGGAAATTGTTAAGGCTAGAAGACAACTTTGTCTCCCACTTGGGAGAGCAGAGACGAATCTAAACAAATCCAGCATGGTGGATCTACTGAGCTTTTGTTGGCCAATAATTTCTTAAAAAAGTCAATGCTCTTTTCCTTCTTTTGTTAACCTGTTCTACTTTGTAATTTTAGTTGTGGAAGCTTTGCGAGTTTAGAAATGTAAACCTGCAAGATCAAATGAAGTCTTCAGTATGAAAATTCCTAATTCATTGTTAGAAAACATGGATCATGCAATATTGAATAGAATTAATAAGGAGATCGGGATCTCTATCCCTCATGTACTAGAACTGATCATTTGCGCCTTCGGATGTCCTAGAGAATGTTTCACCTCTGTACTCACTGTATGTCTTACTTCTGAACTGTGTTTCTTGAAGAATTTTTTAGTACTAGCATGGGGTGGCATGTACCACTGATTACAGAATGAAACAATTCTGTGGGAGCTAGTTAATCTAATGGTTAGTTGTGTTTACTTCCTTTTAAATGGAATCTTGTGTAAAAAGTGTAAAAAAAAAGGTAAATTCTGTTTATACATTTATTTAATGGCTTTAAATATTGTACTTAAAATATTTAGTGTGCTTGGACTGGTGTTTTTTCTTCAGTGCTTCAACATGCTGAAAGTGAAACTTATTCAGGATGCCTAATTATAATATACCAAATATCATCACTTATAAGTGTAACAGTGTTAAGTAATGAATTAATGCCTTAGTTCAAGGAAAACCTGTAGCTGAGTAGCTCTCTGAAATCTTTAGCAAAGGAAGTATTTCTGAATACATAGGAACAGCAATGCAGTTTAATACAGAGAAGTATTTAGTGAAATGTCACTGCTCATTCATATAGAATGATAAATAAATGAAGACTGCTTAGGATGTAGGTTGCTAAAGATTGAATGGAGAGATAGGAATGGTAACTACTTTGGGAAAAGCCAACCTCTTTCCAGACTTAAGGTGTCAAATTAAAGAAAATTCTGGAAAAGAGGAAAGGTGGCTGGAGACCTGCACACACATGCACATGCACTCTAGAGATGAGAAGGGGATGTGTCTTTGTTGCAAGGAAATGTCTGCTCCTATGATCTATTCTAAACCCAAGTAGTCTTTTATTACTTAAGTCGATATCACACTTTCCCATCCTTGTAAAAAGAAATCTTCAATATACAAATGCCAGAGTGCAAGATTTATCCTTGAGCTCACGTGTGAAATGCCAGCCACTATATATCAATTGAAGGGAGTATCCTCATAGGAGATCAACTAAAATGTTGACAAGCTTATAGATAGACCAGGAGATCCAGACAGAGACATGGCTGGCATATATCTGTATTGCAGTTGCAGTGGTGAGAAACACTGTAGTGAAATAGGAAGGTGTTTTATGTTTAAGCTAGCTCAGATACTGATAAAAAGGAGCTGGATGTGGGTTACAGGCTGTGCTCCTCAGTGAGGCACTGAACACACTTTGGTTGGCAGGCAAGCACATAGTCTCAACATTTATTTGTTTCAATTTATTATGACTTCCCTATAAGTGAACTTTATGCAGGAAATTGCAAGAAAGCTTTACAATACAATAAGTTAGAAAGGAGTTGGGTCCTGAGAATTATTGTATGACATTCACAGAGTAAGGAGTCTAGAGGACCTCCCATACAAAGACAGGCTAAGAGAACTGAGGTTGTTCAGCCTGGAGAAGGCTGTGTAATGACCTCATAGCAGCCTTTGAGTATCTGAAGGGGGACTACAAGCAATGTGGAGAAGGACTCTTCATCAGGGACTGTAGTGATAGGAAAAAGGGTAATGGGTTTAAACTTAAACATGGGACATTCAGGTTAGATATAAGGAAGGAGTTCTTTACTGTGAGGGTGGTGAGGCACTGGAACAGCTTGTCTTAGAAAGCTGTGAGTGCTTCATCCCTGGTAGTGATCAAGATCAGGTTGGAGGGGGCCTTGAGCAACATGGTCTTGTGTGAGTCATCCCTGCCTATGGCAGTGGGGTTGGAACTAGATAATCATAAGATCATTTCCAACCCTAACCATTTCATGAATCTATGATTCTGTGTGTGTATTTGTGTTTCATCACGCATTGCTTTTGTAGCTAAGCTGCACTGCCATTTTATTCCCTAAGGAAATACAGAGAAAATGTTAAATATCTTAGACAAATCATGTAATTGAAAGTAAAAGTGAAGTATTCAGTGGTGACCATGCTTTTACACATGCACACAAATGTCTCTCAGATGTTTAGAAAAGAGCCTGCCTTTTGTTGATTAACCCAAACTGAGTACCAATTAAAACTAGCCTGTTATGTTAAAGCTCCTGTAGAGAAACTGTGAACTTGGGTTATGATAGTTCTTACCCAAGCAGAACCTTGAACTCCTTTGGGTTATCTGTGCTGCAGATGTCTCTTCTCTTTGCTACTTGTTTTAGTGAGTCTCTCTGGGCTTCATTTCTCTCTTATGAAGTTAGGAGCTGCCAGAACAGCATCTTACCCAGTCTATTTGCCAAGACTTCCCTCATTTGCCTTGTGCTTATCATAGAATGGTTTGGGTTGGAATGGACCTTGAAGATCATCTAATTCCAACCTCTAGGCCACAGGCAGGGACACCTTCCACTAGACCAGGTGACTCAAAGCTCCATCCTACCTGGCCTTGGCTTCTTTCACCTTCATCATCCCTCAAGTTGATTTCTTACTATTTTTAGTCTAAACAAATGGGAATAAGAGTGTTCAGATGATCATCCAAACTTTCTCTGAGCATTGCTACCTCAGTTAAAAGTCATCTGCCTCTCTGCTTTTGTCCTCTAGTCTTCTTTCTATAACATTAGCATGCATCACTCAACTTTAAAAGCTTTTCATAGGTGTCATGGTTTAAACCCAACCAACCGCGCAGCTCATTCACTCACTCAACCCCCCTTCTTGCCCTCCCCTGCTTCCAGAGAGAAGGGGGGAGAGTCAAAAGAATGCAACTTCCACAGGTTGAGATAAGAACAGTTTAGTAACTAAGGTATAACACAAATCACTGCTGCTACCACCGATAATAATAATGATAAAGGAAAAGAATACAGCATCCCATCAACCACAACAGATAACTCACGACACCCCACCAACCGAGTGCTGACCGACCACCTCTTTCAACCACCCCGAGAGAGCTAGGCCTTCCGGATCACTCCCAGTTACATCCTGGGCATGACGTGCTATGGTATGGAATACCTCTTTGGTCAGTTTGGTCCTGTCAGTACAGTCCTGTCCCTCCTTCCTCCCGGCTTCCCCTCCTCCCCGGCAGAGCATGAGGCTCACAAAGTCCTTGGTCAGGGCAAACATCGCTCAGCAACAACCAAAAACATCGGCCTTATCAGCCTTGTTCCCGGGTTAAGTCAAAACACCAGCTACTAAGGAGAAGAAAAACTGACTGCAACTGCTGAACCCAGGACAATAGGATATCCTCTTCTTCGTCTTCTATTTATTAGTGAGCTGATTCCTTCCTCCAAAGTCTACTTCGCACCGTAACTCTACTTCTATATGGAAGCATCTAGGCACTTCCTTCTGTGCTTTCTTTTCATTTTGAGAGGACTAGCCTAATATTATCTCAATTTTCTTCACTATTCTCTTTCAAATCCCTCTTTAAAACTCTCCTTTGCTGTGATGCGTGCAGATGCTCTCCCATTTCATTCTCCTGAGCTAGAGGGATGCTATTCACTCTCTGTTTTCTATGTTAGAGTGCTTCAGAATCAATCCTGATGTATTTCTGGAGAGCTTCTGATTCCTGTTTGGAAACTTGACATATCTTATAATTAAGTGTTTTATGCTCTGAGGTGAAAATCAGTCCCACACAGAGAGCAGGCTAAATTTATTGCATCATTTAAATCCCAGAAATGCATTAAAATAAGTTGAATGACCAACACTAGAACAAATGTAACATTCTTGTTTTTTAAAGGCATGTAAGTATAATAGGCTGCTTTGGCTACACACCCAGGAGATTTTGACAATGGACATCTCATTGTGCACAGGTGGATTTTAGGAAACTCAGTTTTAATTAAAAATTATTAGCCTCTTTACATACACAGGGGCCTATAAAAAAGATGGGGAAGACTTCTTAGCAGGGCCTTTTGCAATAGGATGAGGTGTAATGGCTTTAAGCTAAAAGAAGAGTGATTCAGGCTGGATGTGAGGAAAAAGTCTTTATAAACGGGGTCATAAAACACTGGCACAAGTTGCCCAGAGGGGTGGTAGATGCACCATCCTTGGAAAAGTTCAAGGCCCGCTGGATGTGATTCTGGGCAACCTGATCTACTTGAAGATGTCCCTGCTTATTGCAGGGGCATTGGACTAGATGAGCTTTGGAGGTCCCTTCCAAACCAAACAACTATTCTATGATTTTCTAATAGTTGGAAGATTCTTTTTTTTTTTGTTTTGTTTTGTTTTTTTTTTTTTTTTTTTTTTTTTTTTTTTTTTTTTTTTTTTTTTTTTTTTTTTTTTTTTTTTTTTTTTTTTTTTTTTTTTTTTTTTTATAATATTTT
>NDXB01000250.1:110074-127486 GCA_002631895.1 Agapornis roseicollis
TTTTTTTTTTTTTTGTTTTTTTTTTAGTAAGGATCTCTCCATATCATGGATTTGCTTCTGAAATGCAGACACCAAGGATTCATTCCACATTGAAGAGCAGAAACCTTCCTGGATGCATGAATGACATGGACCCCATTATGAGTTTCATACGCAGTAGTTATTTTAAGTACATGAAAACAAAGACTATTGCAATTTGGTGCTTTAAGATGGACTTCTACTTTTTGTTTGTTTGTTTGTTTATTCTAGAATTCCTTTGAAAATTTTGCAAGTTGAAATAGTACTATCCTTTAATTGGGATTAAAGCATGCCACAGGAAGCCTTCTTGGATGTGTAACACTGCCTTTTTGCTGTGTGAATATCCATGTCACTGCAGGGCTGTCTGCTTCCCCATCCACCACTGCATCCCATCAGACTACCAGTACTGCTGTGGGAGCACCTGGGGATACTCTGTACTACTTGGCTGTTATTTCCAAATGATCTGGATTTATAGAAGCAATGTGACATTTGCATGAATTTTTATCCTCTCTGTTTTTCACTAGGTATAAAGAGTTTTGTTAAGTGAAGCTCCACCAAGGTGTATAATCTTCCCATTCATTTTTCATCAGTTAGGCTGTGGGCTTTTTGTCTGATTAATGCTTAAAATTAGCAGAACTAGTAATGATAGTCAGAGCTTTGCATGTGTGCAGAATTTGAGAGTATTTTTTAAATAATCCTGTCACTTCCTGGCATTCTGCTGTGGATTTTGAAAACTGCCATGTTCTGTAGGAAACTTAGTGTTAGTTTTGTGGTCTTCAGTGCAACATAGCACCGGAAAATTTGGATATTTGGATATTGGGCATTGTGTTCTATATTGTAGCCTACAATTATTTGCATGTGTGATTTGAAACTGTGCTTATTTAGTTCATTACTAGAAATAGCAGTTAAATGTGGAAAAAAAAAGATAGATGGACATTTCCAGTCATGAACTACAAAGAAGACAGTAAAAGAGAGGTACTGTATTGAGTCTAGGAAGAAAGCAGTGTGAGGGTTCATGTTCTCAGATCAGTGGCAAGAGAGGCTTTGTGCTTTCCTGATGCCTTACACAAGGGTTTGGAGTATCAGTGAGTCTTCTTACATGGTAACAAATATGTAGCTCATGCAAAGTTACATTGAAGGAGTTTGAAACTGAGTTGTAAATAAGTATTTACATATTGTAAGAAAAGTAGCAAAATAGATCACAACTGCAAAATTCAGGAATACCAAAGCCCTACAGTTTGCTTTGGGCCCACTCTTAAAAAGAATGGGTTTGAATGCAAAAAAAAAGACAAAACTTTGCCAACGTAGTAGCATAAAGAGGGTGCATGTGCGAGCAAGACATTATATGGTATATATCTATTAGTTTCTGACTTTCTCTTAGGGTTTGATATAGCTTTTCTAGTCATAAGCAGGCAGTTTTATGTATATGTCGTTGTTCAGTCACCATGCATTCTAAAATGGATCCTAGCCAAACTGGCAAGGTACAAAGCAGTAAATGCCCATATTTTCAAGAGTAGGACTGAGACCGGAGGTTGTAAAATAAACCGCAAACATACACCCAAGCTGAAACAGAAAAAAAAGAGACATTTTGCATACCCTAGGCACAATCAGGACTTAACAGCAGTTTGAAGATGAAGTTGAAAGCAGGTACAAAAATGCTAATATTTTAAATTCACCATTTAAGTTTTCATGCTTTTTTTATTCCTTTAATTTTTATTCCTCTGTAGACTTGTAAGCCAAGACAGATCACTTTTTAATTCAGACTGCTCTGAATAGGAAAAAAAAAAAAATCAGATTTTTGACCAGGGATGTTTCAGTGCAACGCGTTGTTCACAAACAAGTTATGAGAATTAAGCTAAAGTATTCTTAGAGGACAAGTCTAAGTATATACACTGGTGGAAATGTTCTGCCAGTAGCTTTGATTTCCAACTGAATGTAAGAATGTTTAATGTGGCTTGATTTCTGCGCTGAATTATCCATAACTCGAGTGACTTAGTTGTGCGGCATGGCACTATCCCTTTACCTTTATTATGTCAGTTGTCTCAGTGTTGTTATTTTTTTTTTTTTTCTCAGAAAGAATTGTATTTTGCAACTCTTATTCAAGTTTTCACTTAATGTTAATTGTGTAAAGTTTTAGAACACTGTGTTAAAGATGGAATTTAGTAACCCTATAATCATGCAATCATAGAATCCTAGAACAGTTTGGGTTGGAAGGGACCTTCAAAGTTCATGTAGTCCAACCCCTCTGCAATGAGCAGGGACATCTTCAACTAGATCAGGTTGCTCAGAGCCATATCCAGCCTGGCCTTGAATATCTCCAGGGATGGTGCATAATGTTGAGCCCGTCTCTCCAGTCACTGCAAAGAAAGCTTTTAGATGACTCCTCTGGCTGAGTTTACTGCAGAGCTGGCTTTGCAACATGCATGGTCTGAGGATAGAAACGAGTGAAGAAGAACTATCTTATATTAGGCCAAATTCCTTACATCTGAAGTATAAGCATCAATTTATATTGTGCTTACAGTAGTTTAGCCTCTGTATCTGTCTTTTACACATCCATTGCTTTGTGCGGAGCCATGAGTAGGGTGGCAAAGTCTACACTAAAAATGACAGAGAAAGGAAATATTACCCTGGGAATTGAACTTATGAAGTGTCTCTGAAAATATGACAAGTCTTGATCGGATTTAATCCAAATGTATACTAGATTGGCTTGGGATGGCGTTTAATCTCTTGCTGAAGTTTTACTGAGTAGAAAATTAAATAGCTGCCGGATGCTGCAGACAGGTGTTTTTCAGAAAGTCTGCTTTTGCACATTATCACATACCAATTAGCACTCAGATGTGGTAGCACTTTCCATCCTCTCTGTACTTCACGGTTTCTAAGCAATCCCCACAAAATTCAGTTATGCAAGCAAGACTTGCTCTGCTCTGCCTTTTTAGAGGCAGGGTATTGAAACAAGCTGAAGGAGATGACTATGTTTAAGCAGACATTCCGCAGACTAAATTAAAATGCAGACAGGATGGCCCCTGATTAAGGAAAATGTTTGTATAGAATAGGGATTTGACTTCAATTGAAGGCATTTCTGCAACTATTTCTTTAGGTCACCTTCTCACCTAGTCAGGAAAACATGTAACAAAACTTGTGAGGTGTGTTTTACCCCTTGCCCTTGACCAAAGGCAGATACAGTCTTTGTGGAAGAATGCAAAGGCCTTTTATGCACAGATGTGTTCTCTGATTTAAGCCATAAAGGACTGATTGCTCTTTTTAATTTCAGTGAGTTGAAGGGAAATTAGGCTTCCTGTTGGTGTTGTTTGTCTTCTTTAGGAAGAGTTGAGGACTGGGGATGAAAACTCTGCAACAAATGTGGAGGGACCCCAGGGTCAAGCTCCTGTAATTTTTATTTATTTAAAATGAGTGTTCATAGGATCTTGTAATCGTAGTATTTATTAAATTTAACCTTTAAAATATTTTTGATTAGTCAATCCTGAAGATATTTATCAGCAACCAGGTTAATTAATAAATAAATATAGAAAAATATAGGAATATCTTCATCTTCCAAAGATCAGTATCGTTATGTGCTGAATTTCTCTGCAGTCCTTAATTAACGCACCTTTTTTGCACTATTTCTTCTGCCTTCTAATATAATTCTGTGTCTGCAATGCATTTGAAAACCTATGGTCTTCAGATTTCTAGCAGTAGGTGTCTGTGTGTGTACCTGGACTCCCAATTTCTTCTGGTTTAATTGCAGTCCTTTTTCCCCTGCAGTGCTCCATTGCTGACAGCAGGATCAGCTGGTGTTGTTGGGCAGTGCTATTATGGCAGGACTCCTGGCTGTGTTAACTCCTGCATGGAGTTATATGCTGACTCTGACAAACAGGCAGACATTTTTAAAGCTAGTTTATTAATAACCTCCAAAGTTCTGCAAAGGCATTTGTAGAGGACCTGTGGGGTTATATCTGTGGCAAAGCTCACTAGCCAAGGAGCAAATCCAGCAGTTTCATCTTGAAAATGATCTTACAGATTTTCTGTAGCTTACTTGCCAATGGTACTGTTTGTACCTACACTGTGTCCTTCATGCAGAGCACCACATAATGTTTCACAGCAAGCATCAATTAAAACTGAAGATAAGGAATGTTTTCAAGCAAGGATTTAGGGAAGGGAGTTGGATCTGTGGGATGAGGGGTGAAAGGAATTGCAGTCACACAGAGCAGCAGATATAAAAATGCAACTTGTAACTGCAGCAGAAGCTTTCATAGTTAGAAGGCTGGGGGAGATCCTGTTCAAGAATAATAAATAAATTGCTTTTAGGAAAAACTGTGATTTGCAGATGTCAGGGCTTCCTATACCCTGTTGCTAATGTGTTTCTGTTTATGAATATCATACGGGCTCTTGCATACAAAAAGATCGTGGCTCATAGACATTAGACATCAGAAAACCTCAAAACCATTAATCTGTGAATTTGTTTGCTTAGAAGTCAGTGTCCCCTGTGCTACATTGCCAGTCCATAACTGAGATTCTCCGTTATCTTGAGCTTCCTGACAGTTATTAACCACAACAAAAATATTGCTAAGTACATGCCAGATAAGGTTTTGCCAGCATATATACGTATCATTTTAGGATGGAAAATGTTTCTCCTGCTTGAGGAAGGAAAAGTGTTGAAAGATGAGTGCATGAAGGGGAACACAAGTGGTTTCTTAAAGATGCTAATCAATCATTGTTGCTGCTTTTCCTGTGCTCCTCCATGGTAATAAGAGCCAGCACACAGCTTTTGTCATGCCAGATCAGTGTGTTTAGACATTCAAATACATCATTCTTTTGTAAAATATGAGTAAGCGGAAATACAGGTAGGAATTCTTCACTTCCCATGCAGATTTTTCACTGGAGGCCATAGTGTTGATTTGCTGACACTGGAATTTGTTCCACCTTTTCATCATGGCAAGACTCAGCTTGTGTTTTAGCTTTCTGTCTTTTACGAGTCTGTCGCCTAATCATTCAGATCACAGATAATTGTTGTTCCTACCACCTGTGTCTGTGTCATCTTTGAAAATATTATCTTTTCTCTCTTCTAAATATGAATAAATAAAATATTTATTTAATAAGTAAATTATTGATGTTTTAACTGGTGTAAAAGCCTGATGAAAAGATAGTGTCTTTAAACCATCTATGTTGTAATTCATGAGAAACCCACCAGTTTCTTATGAAATTGCACAAGTGTCAGAACCTCCCACAAGCACAAAAGAATGGAAACACCATGACAATAGATAGGTTTCTTAACTTTCTTGAAAAGGTTGTTTGCAGGTGTAATCACTTCTGTGAAACTTCCTGTGTTGGCAGAGCCATGAGTGAAAGTTCTTTGTCAGTTGGACAAGTGCAACAAAAGAAATGTTGTGAGGTGAAGGGGAAGTTGTTTGTGGCTTTTTTGTATGTCCCAATCCAACTAAACCTGCAATGACTGCTGCTTGTCCAGCTTGTCAACTACCAGTGTGTGTGTGCAATGTGAATAAAAATGAAAGCTTGCTTAATGTAAGTTTTTCAATGACCTGTCTTGCAATGGTTAACATGAAAAAGAAAAAAAGCAGAGATCAGTAGTCAAGCTCCAAGAGAAATAATTAAGTTTCTTCATTTCACCATCCAAAAAGGGATAGATACTTCAAGAAGGTCTTTGTAGCCACTGTATGACTTTGCAGAGGCTATTCTGACTGCTGCTGTTTCCTTTGAATTGGAACATCTGCATGCAACTGTCAATGCAGAGTTACATATAAAATATCAATTAACAGGTGCAAATTTCTAGACTTAATAGAAGAAATGGTAGGTTCTTAAGTTAGAATATTCGACCATAGTAAGGGGTTGTGTAACCCAGCTGCACACAGAATGTGAGGTGATTTATGAAAGTATTTCCGTCATATTATTTTAAGACTGGAAGATACAGTTCAACTGTGATGTCAGCTAGGACTTCAGTGAGATGGTGACCACTTCCACCAGGCCAGAATTTGATTTTACAGAGATGAAAGTGTTGTCAACTGAGAAGCTGGAATTTCTTTAAGAAATTGGGTTACCATTGTCATGTATGATGAATTTAGAGCTAACAGAAATGTTAATAAGGTTTCTTTGAGCTGGAGGTTTTTAGCAATGTACGCAGAGACAGAAAACATCAAATTATTTTCCTTGTAGGAAGCCCTTGAGTATGCTGTTAACATCAAATGCTAACAACATTAAGTCATTAGTGACCTCTTCAATGCTTGAATTGGTGACCTGAAGGAGATAGACCTATTACCAATTTACTGAAATAATCTTGTCTGTACTTAGAGTAAATTTTCAGCTCTGGTGCATTAAGAAAAATCACTGCTGTGTGGCCATCAGACTCATCCTCCACTTGCATGATGGTGTATGATCACTGTGTGTCAGCTTGTACAATGAAGTATCGGTAAGCTCACACCAACTATCGAGAATTCATTTCCTCAGGCTGTCTTCCTTGCCTGCTTGCATAGTGGTGCGCACATCGCCGCCCGCCGCTACACAGACCCGTTCACATCTCACCAATTCTGCAGTTGTCTCCCCCTCTAGTGGCTTGTCTGGGAAACAAGGTGGAAATGACGGCTCAAGCTCAGTATTTAAATTCTGGGATGCCGTTCCCTGTATTTTCAGCTGACAGCTACGGTGTGGATGTACTTGCAAGCTACAGTGTAGTGGCTAATTTCAGTCTGCCTAAAATTAGGCAGATGCTGTCCACTGCTGACTTCGATTACAGGGGGTGGCAGGTAGAATAGGCTTTTCCAATGTTTTTTACCATTTATATAAGCATGCCAGAACAGTGTGTATGGCAGTTGCGGAGGGTGGTGGTTTGATGTTATTCATATCTAACATAAAACATTTTTCAGTAAGTGTCCAACTCCTGTGTTGTTGAAATCAGGCCCTGAATTTTGTTCTCAGAGAAGCAGAAACACTACTCAGTTAAGTGACACATGTCAATGTGAAGCAGTGTACTGAAGAAGTGTGTTAGACACTTGCACAGATAGCTTCTTTGCTTTATTTGAGTTCTATCTCTTCATGCTGATAGAAAAACATTTTCTTTAAAAGCTTTAGAGGTCCTATTTATTTATTTATAAGGTCTATGTGGATGTCTGAATAGTGATACCTGAACAAAAGAATTAATGGAAGCATGTGCATACACAGGGTATTGACTCTTCATTGCTGCAGACTATCTCTTGATATTCAAAATTATATGCTGGAGTCTTTTGTACCTACAGTGGATGGAAATGTAACATTTAATACCTGAGGAAGGAGAAAACTGAGTTGCTGATGGAGTTACAGAGATTTGGAAGTACTATTTTATGCTGGTTTTGCTAGAAATATAGGATGCGTGACAGCTTTGCTGAAAATACATTGATCATAGCACAAACTAACTTGAGGTTAGTATAGTATAGTAATTAATTTATGATATATATATATTTTAAGCTTTGTTTCACTACTGCTCTTGCATTATGTATTTAGGTAGCATATTTTCAAGGTATCAGGAGTGGGTCAACTGAAAAAAATTCAGGAGTTAAACCTCATTGTCCTGCACACGAGAACACCTCAAGTTATTTGGTAGCAAATCCTTTCCTATGAACAGAATGGTATGGGATTTCAGACTGTTGAAATTACTGCAGTATTGCTTTCCCCAAAATGCTGTAACTGGTATTCTTTTCCTGTTCCTATTGCTACTTTTGGTCAATCTAGGACATGTTTGTTATTTATTGCTCCTTACCTTTAACGGTGCTGGAATTTAGGAAAGTAAACACATAAATCTCTAACTTCAAAGTGTGGCAATGTTGCAAAGTCGGACACTCTTTCAGATAAAAATCATTGCATTTCTAGCTTCTATAATCTTCAAGTCTCCATCTCCTCACAGATAGTACTGTGATAGTCTTTTGCTCTAATCAGGATAAACAGGAGCTATTCCTGAAATTCAAGGGTTTTTTCTACTTCTGTTGGGAACTACTGCAAGAAAGCAGTGGAGGAACTCATTAAAATGAGCAACTACCTGTAGCAATATAAAGCACGGGCAAGAGCTGCTGATTATTGCAGAAGGCACTGATGTTTGAAATGCTAGCAGTTGGCATTCCATGCTTCTGTATACTGCTGCGTCAAAGGTCTGAGCCTTACTTGTAAGGAGGTCTGAGCTGTATGAATCAGCCAGTATGGGATTACTTGCATTTTTATTCATTTTACATAGAGATCTCTCTTCTGAAAGGATTTTGGATAGAACTAGCACAAATTAGGTTGTGAAATGAGTTGCCATGTGTTCTCTTCTTGCAGATCATGATAGCTGTAAACGAGATGTGAATTTTCAAAACCAGTAAGTGATGCTAGAAGAGAAGCAGGAGAGGAAATATCTTAATCTGAGAGGTTTGTTATTTAGGGTAGTGTAACCAGCTTCTGCCTCTGGCATGAGTTTAAAACTGTGAGTGCCCTAAAAATGAAATACATGTTTAGGGGTTTTTGTTTGGTTTTCTTTTTAATAATGGGTATGTGGTAACCAGAGCTTCCCTGAATGATGGAGGTACTTTCCCAAGCTCTGATGATGCACTATGTGTGCACCACAAATGCAATACAAATAGATCAAATATAGTCTCTAAAGAAGTTCATAAATCTTCCTGTCTGCACACAGCAAAAAAAACTCTTCCAGCTCTGTCTATTACATCAGAAGATACATATTGTGTTTGGGCATAGGGTAGCCACCATTATGGAAACTATGCAAGTCTCTGGTGGGTCACTTAGTTTTTTGATGGAATTGAGTTTTTCACACGCAGAATTTGTTGGAAATGCTGTCTTTTTAAGTGTGGCTTTTGGATGAGGATGTGTGAAAGGGTGTTGAGTGATAGGCGTCATTTGCCTCAGCCAGTCTTAACTGAATCAGGCAAGAGGAAATGTCAAAAAACCCCCCCAAAAAAACAAAAAAACCAACCAACCAAAAAACAAAACAAACCAAAACAAACAACAAAAGGAGTAAGTTGCTGGTAAGGGAAACTTGCTCCAGGAACCAAAACTGCAGCGACAGAGATGGTCAAGAGGTGACAGGAGAGAATTTGGAGGGGGGAGCCTGGAGGAAATAGGGAAGCCTAAGGTAGTTGATGCGAATTCCTTGGAGCAAAAGTGGGACCTGAATCAGACAAATCTGCCTGAAAGAGTGTGAGGAGATGTGCAGGCAGAGAGTGGGTGAATTAACTGGAAGGAAGATGGGGAGGGCAAAAGCTTGAAGGAGGTGGAAGAATGGGAAGAACAGAAGGATAGATGGAGGAAAGGAGAAAGGGCCGAAGGAAGGAAGAAAAGAGGGAAAAGAAAGAGAGGGAGGCAAGAACATAGAGAGGGAAAAAGAAGCAAGAGCTTGGGAGGGAGGGAAAAATAGCTACAGAAAAGAAGGAAGAAAATGCTTTGTAACCAACTTAGGGAAAAGAGTACTGTAAAGAGAGAGGTCAAAAGGCACTTCATTTGATCACATAGTACATTTGTTCAATATATCTGAGACTTTATTCATCATTCTTTGATTCAATGATACTGAAAAAACTATCTGATACTTTCAAAAATTCTCAAATATTTTTCAAGATTGGCTTTTTAGCACCGATTTCAATACCATACCTTAGGACCCTGACACTTTGTGATGAGAAGTTCTGTTACATGTTATGCCTGTGGAATATGTTGTATTTTATGATTTTTTCATCTATGTGATATTTTATAGTTGCTTGCAAAGTTAGATTGGATGCTATCTATGTAGTAAAGCCAAAGTTCAAAGCTTAATTTCAACCACATAGCACATCTAGTTCTGAGTACTTAATACCAAAAAATGAAGTGAACATGTACGTGTTATGAAGGCATGAATTGGTATTGCTTATTCTACTGGCTCAAGCTTGATCACATGATTTTGAGCATTTCATTTTGCCTAAAGTAGACTTTATGGTGAATCAGATTATTCTCATCTAACTTTGTTTGATCAGATTACATTCATTTCTTCGCAGCTGTCAGAAAGTCAGGAAAACAAAAAAGCTCATGAAGACACCACAAAGTACTGTGTGTGTTAGTTAATTAAACAAAAATGCAATTAAGTTCACATCTGATCTGGAAGCATTAAAATGCAAGAAGATCCAGTGTTAAGGCCTGAAATTCAATTTTTCTGGGCTAAACAGGGTTGGATTATTAAAAAAAAGTCACTTCTGAATGTTGCTCTTGATACTGAACGTGTACTTAGTGTTGTAAAATTTCAGCCATTGTATAAAATATATAGGAAGAGACTTTTACAAAGGGCACATGTTTTGCAGTAAAACCTGATATAATAAAGTATGTGAAATTTAAAAACCTTAAATGGTTTGGGCTTTTTTAAAAACTATTTTTTTGTAGCTTCAGTACCATGTAGAGACAACAATCCTTTCGGCTGTGGGATACTTGAGAAATAAACAAGTAGGGTTTACAGTCTGCTGAACTTCATATGTTTGTGGGTTTTGTCTTTAAATACTTCAAGCTATGCACAAAATTGTCAGTCCCAGAAGTTTCAGTTGCAGGGGAATGGAACTACATGATCTTTAAGGTCCCTTCCCACCCAAACCATCCCATGATTTTCATTATTTGACTTTTCATTATTTGAAACAATGAGAATTAACAGATCTGAAAATAAATCAACTGTTAAATATATGCAAAGAGAAAGCTAAGAGGCTAACAATCATAGAATCATAGAAGAGTTAGGGTTGGAAAGGACCTTAAGATCATCTAGTTCCAACCCCCCTGCCATAAGCAGGGACACCTCACACTAAACCATGTCACCCAAGACTTCATCCAACCTGGCCTTGAACACCGCCAGGGATGGAGCACTCACAATCTCCCTGGGCAACCCATTCCAGCATCTCACCACCCCAACAGGAAAGAATTCCTTTCTTATATCCAATCTAAACCTCCCCTGTTTAAATTTGAACCTGTTACCCCTTGTCCTGTCACTACAGACCCTAATGAAGAGTCCCTCCCAGCATCCCTATAGGCCCCCTTCAGATACTGCAAGGCTTCTATGAGGTCTCTGCACAGCCTTCCTTTCCCTAGGCTGAACAGCCCCAACTTTCCCAGCCTGTCTTCATATGGAAGATGCTCCAGTCCCCTGATCATCCTTGTGGCCCTCCTCTGGACTTGTTCCAACAGCTCCATGTCCTTTTTATGTTGAGGACACCAGAACTGCACACAACACTGCGGGTAAGGTCTCACGAGAGTAGAGTAGAGGGGCAGGATCACGTCCTTAGACCTGCTGGTCACACTCCTTTTGATGCAGCCCAGGATATGGTTGGCTTTCTAGGCTGCAAGCGCACACTGAATCTGGCTCATGTTCATTTTCTCATCGACCACCACCCCCAAGTCCTCCTCCACAGGGCTGCTCTGAATCTCTTCTCTGCCCAACCTGTAGCTGTGCCTGGGATTGCTCCGACCCAGGTGTAGGACCTTGCACTTGGCATGGTTAAACTTCATGAGGTTGGCATCAGCCCACCTCACAAGCATGTCAAGGTCCCTCTGGATGGCATTCCTTCCCTCCAGCGTATCCACCGAACCACACAGCTTGGTGTCATTGGCAAACTTGCTGAGGGCGCACTCAATCCCACTGTCCATGTCACCAACAAAGATGTTAAACAAGACCGGTCCCAACACTGATCCCTGAGGGACACCAGTCATCACTGGTCTCCAGCCAGACACTGAGCCATTGACCACAACTCTGTGTGTGTGGCCATCCAACCAGGTCTTTATGCACCAAGTGCTCCACCTATCAAATTGATGTCTCTCCAATTTAGAGACAAAGATGTCGTGTGAGACAGTGTTGAATGCTTTGCACAAGTCAACTGCTTTACCCCTGTCCATCAGTTCCGTAGCCCCATCGTCGAAGGCCACCAAATTGGTCAGGCAGTTAAAGAATTCCTGAATTGGTTTTGCCAGGCACTAAGCAATTGTTGACATAAATATGTTAGAGCCAGTAATCTCAGCAGGTAGATTATTCCATAAAATTACTCCCAAATCATAATAAAATGAAAAGCCTCTCCAAAGATTTAACTTAAATGTTTCATTCTACTAATATTTAGTTAAAATAAGGAAGGAAGTCAATTACTGTTATCCCATATCAGGTACTATGTTTATGAGTGTGAATTTTTTAGTATGTATCCCATCTGAACTATTACAGTAGGTAAAGCTCATATGGTCTACAGGAACAGCAGTCTCCTGCTTTCCTTTGGCTCGGGCACATGTAGCAGAAGAGCTAGGGTACAGTGTCTAGAAAGGCTGGGGTAGGTGTTGAATCAAGGTTTTGGCAGCTTGTACAAAGTGAACACTGGAATTTCCATTTTCTATTTAGTCTTTCAATGGAAATCTGTGTAATTACTTCCAGATTTAACAGGAATTAAATATGATTTTCTGAATGAATTGGTTTGTTGCATCTTCTGGCATTAAAAGATGAAAGGCAACTTCACTGTAAAAAATACTGTGGAGCCTGATGATATGTGGAAGTTATGAGTAGATATATTTAGGGAAGATAAAGAGGATCATTGTTTTGTTGCCACAAAATGCATGATAATAAGAGATCCTTGGGGATCTCTTCCAGGAAAGAAGCAGAGTGTTGAGAAAAACAACCCACATTTTTCTTAAAGGTAATAGGAGTTGCCCCCTGCCTAGGAATGAATGGGCTATGGAGGCTAGATGAGTTCTTAAGAGCCATGCTTGTCAATAATGCTCCTTGAACTTGATTCATCATCATTTGGTCTCCTCTATTCTTCCTCCAGTCTCTGTTCCTACTGTGCTGGGTAGCTTGCATCCTTGCTCTTGTTTGTTCTCATCCCCTCCTTCCAATCTCTCAGAGTGCCAGCTCTGTTGCTTGGGATTTGCTGTGCTGTAGACCTTTGCTAATGGATATGGTAATCAGGGTAGAAAGGAAAAGTAAAGTCAGCCTTCTCAAGAGACTAGCACATGAATACATTAATGCGTAGCTTGAAAGATACCTACAGTCATGTTTTGTGCCATCTTTAGGGCTGTTATTAGATCTTGTGTGATTTCTCAGGATATTGCATACCAATTTGTATTAACCATAGGATGTGCTATATAAGCGATGAGAGGTTCTCTTGTGGCAGCATCACAAGTAATGTACATCATGACTGTGTTTGTGCAATATCACCTCTGACTTTAAGAATGCACAAACACAGAGGGCTCATAAGAGATTTATAGAGGAACTTTTTCTGAAGCACATACGATATGCAAATATCTCAGGATCAAAGGTAAGTCAAAGAAAAATGGCACTGAGTAGAATAAGTCAGCTCAGCTAGCAGTCTAACTACATGACAGACCCACAGGCAACTTCAGAGCTGTCAGCTGCACTGCCTGTGGAGCCCACCAAGGCACCAGATGCTGCTGCTGGATGACTATTTTCAGCAGCTTGGCATCTGGGCCCCATGATGGCCTGTGTGTCACGTTGGAGTAGGAGCTTTCACCATGCTGCTGGGGATGGACACAAAGGAAAACAGATTTGCTGAGGTTAATGGTAATTAAAAATAAATTGTCGTGACTGTTTTTAAGCCAACTTCTACCTGGCAGTTATTAAAGAGCAAAACCGCCCCCAGAGCCAGCCCAAAGCTTGCTTTGTAAAAGCAGACATTTAAATTATACACGCTTGCTGTTTATTTCTAGATTCTGTCCACATTGTACTGGGCAAAAGTGGGAAGTGTATCTATATACATGTATACACATATGTAAATCCCACGGTAAATAGGGAGTTACATGTGTGATATCCATTTGTTCAGCCCTGTATCATACTCAGTCTTAGCACAAAATTTACTTTCTCTACCCTGAGGATTGATGATAATGAAACTAATGAAAAAACAGTCCTCATATTTACTTCATCTGACTAACAATTCCCAGCACATCACAAGTAAAAGCTGCCCTTGTTTACTGAGATAGTGTTATGCATGATTCTCTAATGCTGCTGTGGTTAGAAAGATAGTTTTAGCCTCAACTCTGTTAATTAGCAAAAATCACTAGAAACAGGAATTTAATTTTTTCCCTTCAGGTTTTTTAACAACAAAAATAATTTTATTTTTGTATTTGTAACTATTAGAAAAGTAATGATCAAGCATTATTTATAGCAGATGCTGAAGTCTTCAGATATCCTCTTGACTGGCTCACCTGAAATTGAAGACATACTATAAACAGACAACAAAAGTATTTGACTTACTTTCACTTAATTGGAGGTAAAAAAAATAAGGACAGATTGCTCAGGGTAGCTTTCTTCCAGTTTTGTTTTGTTTTGTTTTGTTTTAAGCACAATACATCAGCTGGTAGAACCAATGAAGAACAAACCAAGGCAGTGTCTGGTCTTAGAAGAACTCTTGTCATCCACTGCCCCCTCAGAAGTCACTGTAACCCACAGCCCAGGGAAGGATGCTGGTGTTTTACAGTTTATGAGTTGCAGATGCAACTAAGAGCTGCATTGGATGGGCATTGCTTAGGATTGAACATGTTTCTTTATGAGCAGTCAGTGTCACTATTTTGCCTGAACTCATATTCTACAGATGGATGAAGTTCAACCCTGAGCATGGGATTAACATAACCAGTAAATCAATTGGATCCTGTTTAACCCTGAAATTTGCACATGTACTTGCCATTTGGACAAGAAAGCCTGTAATTTGGGCAAGACAATTTGCTACCTGCAATCACAAATAACTGTGTGGAGAGGTGTTTCCTCAAACATAAGGGTCTTATTTTTCAATTTGATTAATCTAACCATTTTTTTTCTAAATCTGGCTTCATGTACTTTTTCCTGTGAAAATGAGGTAGCATTATCTTTGTTGCCTCATGAATGGCTGGAGAAGCACTTCAGAACATTTTAGAATGCATTCAGAAACTACTTGAGATGCACAAAACCTGAATGCTCATAAAAGCCTTTAAATGCAGGCCAGCTGTTTGTTGTAACCCTCCTCTCCAACCCAACAACCCTGTGCCCCAGTGAATTATTTTAAAAGATGTTTTAGGCAGGAGATGTAAGGGATAAATAGAACTATAGGAGACTTTCCAGAATGCCTATGACTGTTCCACAGAAACTGCTTTCCATTTTCATAAATGTTAGTTTTTATAGGTTTACTAATAACAACTGAAAATTTAAACCTACCTAAGTTAAATGTACACAAAACCACATTAAAACATTTGATAGCGGTTGAGGTGGAGATAGTGCATTGAAGTAGTTACATTTATTTAGCAGACAATAAAAAAATAAACAGCCTGGAAAATGGTATTTTGGGTGAAATCCTGGCTTTGCTGTGATGGACCTCAACCCATTTGCAGTCTGGAGATTTTCTCCTACGTTAGTGTCTGAAACAGTTGATCTGCTGTAGTTTCTTAGTCATCTTTCATGATACCATTTCATTGACTGTTAAAGAAGCTGAATCAGACTAGTCAGCTGACCCGTTCTTTCATTTATGAACAAATGATTCCATTGCTAAATATATAATATGATAGATTCAATCAATTTTGATGAAGCAGGCAGTAAAGTAGTATTAAAACCTGTCAGGAGACCTTTTGAATTTATTATAACAGTAATAACAACAACAACAGCAATAATAATAATCGGGTACCTAGAGCGAGTTCAGTGTTTTTACAGTATTAGTGTATTCTTTCCATCTACTAAATCAAGTCAAAAATAAACTCTGGAATTTGTTGGTTAACTGGTTCAAGAAATTCCAGTTACTTGTACTCCTCAAAATATCCCCACAAGAAAGGTAGTATATTGTGTCACAATATGTGTGTCATCTCTCAATTATCGTGAAATCCCAATTCTGACTGAAAAGCAATTATTCAGATAATTTTCTAGATATTAAGAAAATCCAAACCTGAAGTGTTTATTGAAATGAAGTCTTGATCACAGGCCAGTGCATATGATGCATTTCACATCTTTCTATGTGTGAATTCTAGAAGAAAGAAAAGGCAAAATCAGTGCTAGAACAAGTTGCCAAGAGAAGCTATAGATGCTGTCCTTGAAGGTTTAGAAGGCTCAGCTGGACAAAATCCTGAGCAACCTGGTCTGGATTCAGTATTGACCCTGCCTAGAGCAGGGTGGAGAGAAACCTCTGGAGTTCCCTTTCTGCCCAAATGACTGTGATTTTATGCTACTGTAAAAAAGGAAGCTTGGAAAAAGAAGTAAATATTAAATGAAACACTGGGATTAGAGAATTCCATAAAGATTAAATGGCAACCTGTCTTTGCTAAAACAGAACAAAACAAAAAACCAAAAACAAACAAAAAAGAGCCCTAAAGATTTCCCTATGCCCTGCAGGGAGCCACAGTGATTTTGAGATTGTTCCCAGACGTTTCACCTCTTAAAATCCCTACTGTAAGGGGTGAGATTACAACATCAAAAATAACTCTGACACACCATTCTCGGCAGGTAACCCCATCCAAAGTCAGCAGTGTCCTGAATAATGTCATATCACAGTAACAAAGAAGTACTAAGTAAGCTATTACCTCTGATTTAGTCAGAACAGTTAACTGATGAAATTATTAAATGGGGACTTTGGAAGAAGTAAATGAGCAAACAGACTTTTTTCATAAAATTTGGACTGTGACTGTAGTAAGTCTTTATATAGGCTAGAAATGTTTGGTTCATAGATGATGTTCCTAGCTAAAACATCCAGTGCTGTATTCCAGAGGCTTTACAACTGCTTCAGTTTTCCTTCTTTTATTTTCCTTCTTCACCAATATCTTCAGAAGGCTGCTTGGACTAATCCACTGTCAAAAAGGATGCATATATCTCATTTTTGCATAAATTCTATTTACTGTCCCTAAGATGACTTACAAGTAGAACTGCTCTGGAAGGTTCTATCTAAATTTTATGACAGAAAAAAAAAGTAAAGTAAAAAATGATTTGTTAAATCGAAATATTTGCTGAAATGGTCAGAGGCTGTTCTGTAGAAATTAATAGTTCAATAGTGTTGTCTTTTCTTCCCATCATATAGCAGATTCCTTTGCCAGTCTTCTTAGCCAGAGCACACCTTGTCATATGTGGTGGTATCTTACCTGGCAAAAGACATCAGATTGTCTCCAGAAAGTCTGCTGGTCAGTGTACCTTGTGGGAGACTTTCTTATTCTTCCATCAGTTCTGCTAGCAAGAGTTCAGCAACTGGATGAAGAACAGCAAAGTTAAATTTACCATAGTAAAGTCAAAGAGAAAATTCCCTGTGCAGGCAGAGGTACTCACAATTCCTGTGTACTGGAGAAACTTGCTTCCTTTCCATCAAAACAATTTAATTGTATTCTATTTTAAAAAAATTTTGCTCTCTAAGTAAAGAAAATGTGGGTTTTTTTTTTTTTTTTTTTTTTTTTTTTTTTTTTTTTTTTTTTTTTTTATTTTTTTTCTTTTTTTTT
>NDXB01000250.1:130785-185286 GCA_002631895.1 Agapornis roseicollis
TTTAATTTTTTTTTTTTTTTTTTTTTTTTAAATTTGATTGGGTTTGTTTCGTTTGTTTGTTGTTCTTCTACTATACTGCATAGCTGGAAAAGTATTTCTGTTAACTTGCTTTCAAACAGTGGTAATTCAATTTTACCAGGCAGTATTTAGGTAATGTTATTTGAAAGAATCTCTTGTATGTTAGATGTCAAAGATAACTAGCACTGTACTGGCTAGGGTCTTGCACTTGTTCTGTCAATCTAGCAAGGTTCTTATTAACATGCTTATCTGCAAATACATGAAGAATTCCCGAATTGTGTGGACTACAAATAATTTTATAAATAAACTTGAAGAAAGCAGTTGTCTCATGTAATTCCCTCAACATATGCACAGAGCTCAAGTCTGTTATTTCTGACGAAAAACCTGCTCTTGTTTGTTGAGGGTAAAGAGAGAGAAAAATAAGAGCTCTGAAGTGAGGGGAGACATTTGTAGAGAAAAGAAAGGTACATGATGATAAATGTATGAGAAAGTTACACTATTACTTTATTTTTTTTAATGCTGTTCCTTGATTTGCCTTTCAGTGCTTCCACTTTCAGTGGAAACTGAAAAAAAAAAGTTAAAAAATTACTTAGGTGTCTACAGATGCAAGTAGAAACAGTTACAATAAAAGTGCCTGATCTTCACTGAGATTACCTGAACATGTTTCATATACATGGCCTGGAAGACTGACTACTTTTTTCCCATTAAACCCTAAAATCTCCATCAATTTTAGTCTGTTTTGAGTTTTCTTTTTCTTTCTTTTTTTTTTTTCCCTGATAAAATATATTGAATACTTTTCAGCAGGTATTATCTTTCTGTTATCTCCTAAATTTGAGTATTTTATTTTTGTGTGTCTTGTATGTAATATATATATACAAACCCNATCTCCATCAAGTCTGTTTTGAGTTTTCTTTTTCTTTCTTTTTTTTTTTTCCCTGATAAAATATATTGAATACTTTTCAGCAGGTATTATCTTTCTGTTATCTCCTAAATTTGAGTATTTTATTTTTGTGTGTCTTGTATGTAATATATATATACAAACCCCATGAAAATAAATCCAGCTTATAACCAATGAAGGTGAATGAAAAAATAGAGATGTGACTGTCTCTGCCATGTCCTCTCATCTTTTTTGTGTTAATGTTTATTTTCTCATGCTACTGATTTTAAATTACTATCCTGCTGAAGCATAAGCCATTGGAATTTTCAGGATGTGGTGTGTTGCAAGAGGAAAAATGTATTTGTGTTGTATATCTGTAGGGTACAGCAATGGGTAAAGGTAAAGAAAGAGCTGTGACTGTCAGCATTTAATTAAAATGCATATAATTGATGGTAAAATGTTCATTGGCCAATTCATTCCTACCTGTTATAGGCACACCTATTCATCCTAGATATCAAAAAGGCAGACCAATGAGCTAAGCACAGAAGACATACAGAGTCTGAGTCAGAATATGGGTTTATAAAAACCCGCAAAAGACAAAACAAGATGTAGCACTTATGATAACAGTAATATTGTATCAACAGCCAGTTCCAAATTGAGGCCTGTTCTAACAGTTCATTCATTATTTGTTACGCTTAAAAGTCTTGTAAAGAAAATGGTAAATGAGAGGACATTTGACTCTTAGTTATAAAGTGGTACTTATTGATAATTCAGTTTAATCAACATAAATCCTGTTTCTTACTAAATGATGATTTCTCATCTGCTGTTCAATATGAAGACAACTAATCTAGTGTGAATAGATAATTGTTGGGCAAGGGCTTGTAAATACATATATGATTCACTTAGTATTTCTATGTTAAATTTATAGACATGCAATTAGATATAAGGAGGCAATGAGAATATTCAGAGATATGCATTACTCTCTGAAAAACAGAATGCATGACCTAAAGAGAGTCTTTTTGCAGTATCTTTTGTGGATACTATGATGATCTCAAATAAAGAAAGTGTGCTTTGAATAATCAAACCACCCTGACTTGCTACTGAGAGACAAAATATGTTTATAGAAAGGTTTTAGGTGTGCTGTTCACTAATTCTTTTACTGTTTAAAAATGTATTTTTAAGTGTCCTTTTTATCCTCTGCCAATCACATAATCAGTTACTGCCTGTTTCTTTTCTTGTGGGGCTAAGCTGGCTTCCTCATTTTTGCAGTTCATCAATACAAAACTGATTTGAAGCTGAGCTGTATAATAATAAGCCTTTCAGCAGCCAGGCTTGACACTTGCCTTGTAATTAAGGCCTTGATGGTTGTGTTGATGGCAAATGAAAGAAAATGGCTTTGTTCTCAATTCCAGAGGCTTGATTGCTGGTTCTCATTCTCACCTGAATTCGACCCATTCTGCATTGTGCACATGATTGCTGGAGTGTGAGTAATTGCAGCGCTGGCAGATGACATTTTCATGAAGCACACTCTGCACTGCTCCAGAGGGAATTTACAGAATTTATAGCTAGAGAAGCTCATCAAACATGGATTTAGGAAATGCCTATGTGAAATGTGGGAGCCCACAACCAAATATCAGAGCTTTTCTTTTGACATTTGCTTTTACATAAAGGACTAGTGTCTGCAACCTGTCTTGCCGTATGGTAGCAGCCTATTCCTAACTAGATTTTGTGATTAATACAGTTATTGAAGTTCATTAGCACTTTTTTTTGCATATTTTTGTGTAATTTTTTTTTTTATTTGCTTAAATAGGAGCCTTAGGAGAAGAGATGGAGACTTGTCTTCAAATTCAAATTTTATGTTTCCCTAATCTTTCAACTCTTTAAAAGTTATCAGCTGTTTCATGATACTTATTGCTGCCAATGTATGCTTAGTTTTCATTTAAATCCTCTTACTTTTCTCAACCTTTTTGCATTACAGCATATTTTGTTTATTTTAAATGAAAATGAATGCACATTTCAACAGTTTCAAAAGCTTCTACAATGGAAATATACTCTAATAATTATAAATCGGACCTTTAAAAAGAAAACAAGTTCACAAATTTCAATTAAGGGTGTTTTGTATGTTGTAAATAATAATTTCATAATGAAAATTTGCATTACAGGTATCATATGCCACAACAAGCATCATCTTTCCTTCCCTCTGCCTTTTCCTGTCCATCTGACAATCTCTGCCCATCTTGTGTTCATCAGTTTTGTATCTGAGCTGCTGGGGCTTCTCTTTGCTCTTGTTACACAATAGTGCTTGGATGACTACCTGTGGGTTGTTGCTGTGGTTGTATCTTTCTCAGCACTTGGACTAACAGAAACATGTATGGAATCCTGCTGACCTTTCTCAATCACAACTGTTTACACTGTTACTGACTTTTCAGGTGAAGATTCATAGCTGCGGTGACTCACACATATTTTACGTTGCTGTCTGTCCAACAAGCCAAAATACCTGCACTTAGTTTTTAATAATTCTTGAAGCTTCTCAATCATGGCAAGTAGAGATCCCTTCCTCCTTGTGTTTGGTGTTATGGAAAGGCCTGGGCAACCAAACGACTGAAGGTTGCAGGGTTTTTTAATTAGGCTTATTGATTAACCTGTAGGAAAAGTTAGGTGAAAAGTCCTTTGCAATAAATGTTTCATTCAGAGTGGTGCTGATTATTTAAAGTATGCATGAAAAAAAGAAAGGAAGTCTAAGCTGATGACATTAAACTGCCTGTTGGTTCAGGGCCTAACATCCTTATTTCAGTAATAAAGCTCTATATCAATAATAATAAATGGCAACAAGAGAAGAATCAATCTAAACTGCTGAGAGTTGTTTTAATTTATACTATAGTCCTCAGGTAATTGGGTAGCACATGGGGACACTTTCAGATGTTTTGCCTAAATTTATGCATGTTATGGTGCTGTCCTTTGCAAACAGTAGGATTTTTTTTTGTTATTGTTGACTTGAATGGGAACAAGATGGAACCTGTTGTAAATACATCTTGGTTTTAGTTGTACATAATAGATCTACTAAAATATTTTCCTTCCATTGTTAAATTCTGCTCTTAAATATTCCTTGAGGACTCAACACATTCAGATACAGATCTTCAAACATACTTAGGCAGGTTAAAAACTTCCGAGAATCTGGGTCTCAGGGACTTGTCTTTTGATGCCATGAAAGTAATCACACTTGTGGTCTAAGGCTGAAGAGTTGGAGATGAATGTCTGCAGTTCTACACTGCATCTCTTACAGTTATGACTGGAGAGCTGAGATGCAGCCAGATATCTTTACACTTGCTGATACACCTCTTGCAGAAATTCTAGTCACCCCAGTCATGTACATTACAGCTTTCTGATGTGCATTCCTGGTCTCAGCATGTTCCTTTTGCAACAGTCCTTCTCTTACATTGATTTTTGAGTGGCAGCTCAGCCCCAACAGGGGAACTGGCTGTTCCTGTAACAAAGCAACCCATGCCTATCCAGGAGTTGTATTAGAAGAAGAGCAGGTTGTCATCCTCTGTGTCCTTAGTCAGGACCTTTGACTCACAAAATTATTTTCTTTGTCAGAGACTTGGATCAAGCCTGAAGATGCTGAAAAAACCCTGAAGAATTTAAACAAATTTACAAATCTGTTGGAAAACAGTAAACTATGAGAAAAAGAATGAAAACAACAGCCACTGGACCAGAACAGTGAAATCTGTCAGTGAACAGAAGCTTTTGAACTTCCTGAGCTGAAGAGAAGAAGCTGCCTGTTACCATTACCTTAATTATTATGATCATCTGAGATATACCAGGCATAGTGACCAAATATTACAATGTCTAGTCTGATTTTGGATAATATTACATGTAACACAAGAGCTGTAATGTTGAGAATCTAGCTTCAACCTCCTTCCACTAGACCAGGTTGCTCAAAGCCCTGTCCAGCCTGACCTTGAACACTTCAGGGGATGGGGCAGCCACAGCTTCTCTTGGCAACTTGTTTCAATGCCTCACCACCCTCATAATGAAGAATTTCTTCCCTATATCTAATCTAAATCTGCCCTTTTTCAGATTAAAGCCATTCCCCCTTGTCCTATCCCTACATGTCCTTATAAAAAAATCTCTCTCCAGATTTCTCATAGGCCCCCACTCTATGTGCAGGAAGGCTTCTGCAGGGTCTCCCCTGAGCCTTCCCTTCTCCAGGCTAAGCAAGTCTAAATCTCTCAGCTTGTCTTTGTAAGAGAATCAACTTAATGCTGTAATGTAATAGTTAAAATATTGCAAGTCATGACAAATGTTCAACTGGCATTCCTATGACCTTTTTGCCACTACCTCTGTTACTTATTTGAAAGGTTCAGCTCACTTTAATAATCCATCTCTTACCCTATTTGTAACCTTCACCTTCTACACACATCTCATTAGGTTTCTCAATAAGAATGTTAATAAGATCTTCTTTACTTTTCTCTGACACTCATTCATGCTTACTTTTCTGTATCTTTTCCTCAAATTCCTCCCATTTGCCTCAGTGACCCAAAGCTCAGACATCTTGTTCCCTTCCTTCATCTCTCCCTCTTGCTTATCTCCTTACTTTGCTGTGTGTCTTTTTCTTAACATTACAGACATGTGGTATTACAATAACTTCTCATCACTGGCTCTTAATTTCACCTGTCTTTCCTATTCTTGCCTTTCACATCCGGGGGAAAGAGGATGCCCATCTTGTGCTGTTTCAGACTCACTGTGAGATGCCTTCTTGGTGTGTGTGAGGGAGCTGACTGCATCACCCACAGCTCTGGTTATTGCGTGAGACCACTGACTATTTTGAAATATTTTCTTTCTCTCTTTTAAGTTTTGAACAGTTTTTCAGGAAAGGGAAAAGTCTGTCACCTTTCTCTGCTTTGTCTGTGCTTATTGTAAAGTCCATTACATTCTCTGGCATCACACAGCATGTTATGTTATCTCTTCCTGTATCATGGTTTTCCAACCAGTGCAGTTCGTCATCCACAATTGTTTCCACTGAGAAACCCAGAGTTCTTGGACACTATGATGAGTGTATGTGAGTAATTCTATTACTCTAAGGAGGTAATGAAAGGGCAGAAGTTTCCTCTGTTCATTTATAGATAGGAATATTCCTGTGGTTTTTGTTACACCTTCTTGTAAGACAGCACCTTTATTTGTTATGACTTTATTCCAAATCTTTTTGACTAAATAAAATTTAAGCTTGTCTTATTTTGTAGTATCTCTTAATCTATAAATTACCTATTCAACATCTGTTCTACCTGCTAGTCAAGTGTTTTTGCTTTCTCTTTCATTCAAAAATGCTATGCATTTGCTCTACAGATATGCCAGCACAACTGTTTGGTATGCTGTTCACATTGTATCTGATGCATCAGCACTCCATAGTTTTCTACTTTTGATACTAATAGAAATCAATTCGTTGTAGGCACTTGCCCTACAAATATCCCATTGTCCATTTGAGGTCTTCTATACATGCATCAGAGAACACCCAAGGTTTTGTCCTTCTAACACATATGTTCATAAAAATATTTTGCTTTTCTATTTATTTGTTATTGTAGGTTTTGTGTTGGATTGTTTTGTAGCAGTTGTCTGTCTGCAGCTAATTGTGGCATATCCTAGCTTTCATCCAAGGCACTGTTCTAAGTAGTGATACTAGTTATTGTTTTCTTACCTGACAGTACTAGTGAAATATGGGGAGGAAAGAAGAGTGGGTTTCTGCACTAATGTCATCTGAGAAATAGTCTGAAACCATGAAATTCTTTAACATAGGAAAGTAATGGCCATGGTTATAGTTTTTACTGTAAGTACAATTTGGGATTAGTTTAGCACTGTAATCTGTTCACAAATCATTTGCAAAGAAATCTGATCAGTGGAACAATGCTCATTTTTCTCAAGTATTTTCCAATTGTTCGTGAAGACAAATGTCAGTCTTGGAGGAGAGCTACCATTTCTGTTTACACTTACACACAATTCTTCTTAGTGTGTGAATGATCAGATATTGCTTTAGGTTTCGATTTGGCTGTCTTTGAAACAACAAAGTAATTGAAAGGCAATGAATAGCTAGTAGTAAATATTAGTTTTCATTTTGGGATTTATCTTCCTTTAAATATAATTGCAAATATAGATCAGTTGTAAACAGTATTTATACTTTTCTTTTTTGTCAAGTGACACTGAAAGATCAATTGTATTTCAAACAAATCTTTGAGTCCTGTACAAAGCAAGAGTAAGTTTCGTTCATGGGAATACTTTCTGTGATGTAAATAATTGCAACTGAGTATAACTAATGGTAATTTTCAGATCCAGAGTAGTACTTTAGCATTAACCTCTATAATGTACTATAAACATGCTGAAAAGGCTATCACTCATATGTTTGCTACTAATATATTTATTTGCAGTATGACTAACCACAAAACAGACTCAATGCTTTCATTTCCACATTCAATTTTTTAAAATCAGCACTGCAGTAGCAGACTTTATTCTGCATTTAATTCACATGGTTACAAATAGTTAATCTGTTGGTTCTAAGAAACTTAAGTATCGTAATATATTTTAAAGAGAAATCAATTGAAATGTATCCATTTGTCTTGGTCAAGGGACATAAGAAATTGCAGCTTCAGAGGGTCAGCTGTGGGGGTGACAAGGTATGGCAATGAAAGAGCATCTACTCATACCTGTCTCTCTTCTGTTCTGACAACAATGAAGAAGATTTCAGCAGAGTAATGTATGAAAAAATCACTGTTCAATCAAGCTTGTTTGCACATGTCAAAATAGTAGTAAGGCTAGTGTGTGTCCTTCCTCCTTTCCCATTTATAAATAGAGAGATGGATAAAAAATGAAGATCAATAGACCTATCTGTCTCTCTTTTATGTATATGCAACTTTGCTCATTAGGCTTTAAAAACATGTGTCAATTTTATTTTAAACATGCCTCAAGTATATCATAGGACATTTTAAGTCACCATCAAGCTGAGACACGGAAAATGGATCCACTATGTGAATATAGTATGTTTCCTGGATCAGGCTAGAGCTTTCTTTTTGTTGTACTAAAAAGGCTACTTCTATGTGTCTTTATGTTACAGTATTACACTTTTGACTTCATTTTGTTCAAAAGATGGTCTTGCTGTTAAATAAATTCAGTTTAAGGATTAAAAAGGGAGAGAGAACAAAGAATTAATGTGTGGCAATGGATGGTAAAACTGGGCTTTAGTCCACAAAGGAGTTAGTAGGTGCTCAATACTTTCACCTGGAGTCATTAGGTAGTTCTGACTTTGGTGCACCTTAGACTGTATAAACATCTCTGCCCAAAATCTGGCATTGTAAGCACATCAGTAGCACATTTCACTTTGCCTCATTCACTTATAATAAAATTCTTCGCCGATAGTCATCAGTGTAGGAAGGTAAATCTAAATCAGCTAATTGTTCTTGCTGTATAGAGTTCGTAGTCTGCAGTGTGTAGGTCTGTAACTGTAGGTTAATGCTATTTTTTTTTACACTTCCATATATCTGATGGTTTTTGTTTTTTAAGATGCCATCACTACCTCTGGTGTGCTGCAGAAGACAGCAGGAAAGATCCAGAAAGGCAAATCAGTTCTCTGCCCTACATTAGTTTAACCATTGGCAAGTTGCTTTGATTACCTTCCTGATTTTCTCCTGCTCTGGTTCCTTGGGTAACACTGTATTGAGGAGGTGAATCTCAACACAGGAAAAGTATTTACCTCCAAATTGACAGCCCTTAATGTAACAGCCTTTTTCCTAATACAATCTTCTTTGTAGGAGGGTTTTAATATGCAGGAGAAAGGATTACATTTTGACTCATCCAGTGCTGTTGGGGTGCCATCCTCCTCCTTCAGACAGTTTTCAGATTCAATATTGTCCTGGCACTGGACACATTGCTCACTTTGGAAAAGCCACAAGTAACACTGTAAAGACTTCCAATGTGTTTCCACCATCCTCTTTGCCTTCTGCAGTCAGGAAAGTCCTCAAATTTTTTACTCAGGTATAAGCACATTGCTTCCCACTTTCTCCACTGTGCCTCACAGCCAGGCAATAACTGTTTCACCACTGTTTGAAGAGTGCTTGCAGCCTTTCCAAAAGCTGTTCTCAGTGCCAGTTGTGTATTTTCCTCATTAGTTTTAAATCCTTGTTTGGCAGCAATGGATTCTTTGAACCATTAATCCCACCTAAGCCACACTTGACATCAGAAAACATGGCATCCAGTATTAACATGGATGCACATGGACTGTCTGCTTTTAGTGGTTAAATTTTCTGAGAGCACTAACTGCCAACTAGATATCTTTTTCCTCTGATGAAGGGCATTCACTCTGCTATATTTCTATATTTCAGACCATGTTTTCTTAATCATCCTCTTTTATTTATAGATAATAGTGTTTTATAAGTCTAGGTAATATTTAATTCAAAGCAGGATTGGGACTGACTATTGGTGGATTTGAGTTAAAGTTAATGTAAAAGCTCACAAATATTTACTCTTTGTAGTTTTATATTCATTCTTAATGGAGGAAGGTAATACAGGAAATATGTAATGATAGGGAATAGAGTTTTTAACCTTCTGTTAGGTTCTTGATTTTTGCATTTGGATTCAGAATTTCATATTCTGGGAGAAAAAATATTATATTTGTTATTCAGCTAATACTTTGAACTGATTTTTTGGTTTTATATTTCTTGACCTTTGACTTAATGTTTATTTCTAGAGGTTGGGTATATGATACTGTTTCCATTAAAAAGCATGATGGAAGTCTCCCTAATGTCAGCAGGAACAGGACTAGGCCCACTGTATTTTATTTATACATTAATCTGAATAATCAGAAGCATGAGTTTAGTGTCTGTAAATTTACATCATCTGTCATCTGCTAAAATCTGTCCATAATCACAAATATCTCATAAATATTAATATGAACTCAGTTCTTTAAATAATTTTTAAAAATATCCAAATATTGGAAATAGTTGTAATTATTTCATCCTTCCCTGAAGAAACAGAAAATCAAATTAAATTGTTGCACACAACAACTCGAGTGACCACTGCTGTTGAAAGAGCAGAGCAGGAGAAGGCAGAGGATGTACACAGCCCATGAAAGGCAGGTAGTGTTTGCATGGCAGTGAGGTAGAGAGGGACATTTCCTGGTAATTTTATTTTACTGATTCCATTTTTCTTCTGTAGCTTTGGGGATAATAAGAATGGGGAGCTGTTTATGATCTTCCTGGGAATTGCTGGGTTTCAGCATCACTTGGAATTTAACCTTTTTGTGAGAAATTTTTTGTTTGCTACTAAAATGTCTGCTGCTCATAAGGCATCCATCCTTGATGGTTTTGCCATTCTCATAGTAAGTACATCACTTAGGACGTCTTAGAGGCTATGTCATTTCATCTGCTTTTCTTAGGTGCTAAACAGTACCCTATATTACTACTTCTGCAAGGGTAATTGTTTTTGTTTTTGTTTTTTTGTTTAGGCTCCTAAAAAAAAAAAAAAAAAAAATTTTTTTTTTTTTTTAGGCTCATAAAAAAAAAAAAAAATTTTTTTTTTTTTTTAGGCTCATAAAAAAAAAAAAAAATTTTTTTTTTTTTTTAGGCTCATAAAAAAAAAAAAAAATTTTTTTTTTTTTTTATGAGCCTAAAAAAAAAAAAAAAAAAACATTTTTATCATTAGCAAAATTCTAATGAAAAAACTGTGGGGACTTTGTTTTTCAAGTATTCCCAGGGGTAAGCAAGTTGCCTGTGGCTGGATGAATGTTTACCAAGATGATATTGAAGCAGGTCTCTGAATAGGTACTGCACATGTGGAGACTTGATTTGTCTATGCAAATCAGTATTCCCCATAAATGCAAGAGTGTTGTTGGACATCATATTTTTCAATTTGGAGTAGAGGTTCAGAAGTGTGTAGTGAAAACCAGCATTGTTAGGACTGTAGTGACAAGACAAGGGGTAACAGGTTCAGACTTAAACAGGAGAGGTTTAATTTGGAAATAAGGAAGAAATTCTTTACTGTAAGGGTGGTGAGGCACTGGAATGGGTTGCCCAGGGAAGCTGTGAGTGCTCCATCCCTGGCAGTGTTCAAGACCAGGTTGGATGAAGCCTTGGGTGGCATGGTTTAGTATGAGGTGTCCCTGCTTATGGCAGGGGGGTTGGAACTAGATGATCTTAAGGTCCTTTCCAACCCTAACTCTTCTATGATTCTATGATTGTTAGCCTCTTAGCTTTCTCTTTGCATATTTTAAGAACTGGTTTATTTTCAGATCTGTTAATTCTCATTGTTTCAAATAATGAAAAGTCCCAAGTATCATAGAATCATGGGATGATTTGGGTGGGAAGGGACCTTAAAGATCATGTGGTTCCATTCCCCTTGCCACAGGCAGGGACACCTTCCACTAGATGTGTCTACTCCCGCTTCCTCTAAGCCCCATCCAACCTGGCCTTGAGCACTTCCAAGGATGGGGCATCCACAGTTTCCCTGGCCAACCTGTTCCGATGTCTCACCACCCTCACAGTAGAGAACTTATTCCTGGTATCTACTTTATATATCTAATTTAAATATACCCTATTTCAGTGTAAAGCCATTCTGTCAGAAAAAAAAAAACAAAAAAACACACACACACACCAATGCTTTAATATTTAACAATTTTTTAATTCATCAGCAAGTTAGGCTGTCCAGAGCACATGCACTTGGTTACACTACCTCCAGAAATAAGGCATTTTCATTTTGAAGTCAACGGCTATTGGAAGGAGCTGACGGTTTTGAAGGGCGGCAGGACGGCAGTTGCGGTCGCTAGCCATGGTGCTGAAACGCGGGTGCCGGCGCGGTGGAGTACCTCCTGCAACGCCCCGCAACTTTTAAATCGTAAATGTCAACGTACCGTTTAAGCAAAAGTAGAAAAATAGACTATGTGAAGCATGTAACAGTTTAGTTGGTACCTTTATTGTGTAAATAACTATTTCTTACCTGCATCTGAGTCTACAATTGAAGTTACAAAGCGTGTTACAGCCATTTTCTCCCTAAGAGCAAAACCATCTATCCTTATGTAGGGAAATTTTTTTCTAAGATCAAAGAGAAAAGGCACGTTAATATTACCATAAAGATGTAAGAAGAACTGTATATGTGATGTTTAATTTCAAGCAGAAAATTATTGGAATCAATGGCTTATGTATACTTCCTAACATTAATTTACTCTTCAGAATTCCATCTCAGAATAATAATAATAAAAACCAAACTAGAAATCAAGAATTTTGCACTCGCTTGAAAAGTTGTTAGGGTTTTGCATAACTGTGTTTTAGCCAGCTGAACTGCGTATATAAGAAACTAATACTGGAACCTGATCCTTATAAAAGAATTTTATGAAAGAAATTATGATTCTTTGGTTAAAGGGCTATTTTCCTGTGTACAGTTTCAGATTTTTCACTTAGATTCATGCCTTATTTTGAAGGTTAAAAGGCCTTATCTGTGTTTTCCTAAAATTACAAAAAAAATAATAGCGGTATACTAATTGATGTGTTTACGGGCAAACAGCTTGTTTAATAGAAAATAGTTTTTAAGCTTAATTTTGTTCCCATTTTCTAATCTCATTGAATATGTCCTTGCCT
This sequence comes from Agapornis roseicollis, assembly GCA_002631895.1. NCBI lineage: Eukaryota > Metazoa > Chordata > Aves > Psittaciformes > Psittacidae > Agapornis > Agapornis roseicollis. The sequence continues at coordinate 143,293 of NDXB01000250.1, forward strand.
TAAAAGTAGCATGTACGAAATTGTGTACAGTATCTTTTAGAGGATTTATAGCAATGTTGCTGAATTTAGTTGAGCATAAACAGCATGGTGAGCCCCTCAGGGTCTCTTCGTTTTCCTGACACACTCCACTGCTGCCCATTAACACTTTGCCTGTTACTGCCATCTAGTCAGTTTAATGAGTATCTCTGAATTTGAAGTTCTACTCAAGAAACAATAGCTCAAATAACCAATGCACCTACTGCAGCTTTCAGCAGAGCATCATATTCCCTTTGTTTTGTTGGATTTTTTTTCATAAAAAGTACATTTCTGTTCTTCTGCTATGTAGTTGCATCATGACATTTCCTTTAATTATGGTAGACACTAATCACAAGCACTGAGGAATGACTACAAATATGATGCTGTATCTGTCTGTGTAGAAGGTAAACACATGCTGAATAGCTTCTAAAAGAGGTTTTTCCATGCTTTAGTATTCATCCTATTAATACTGACTCTTTAATATGAAGAAGGAATAGCACTGCCAGAGACTGTGCTATCAAAGCAGAATATTGTATTTCTTCTAAGAAATCATAAGACAGAAGGACTAGGTGCTGTGTTCTGATACCTCTATGAATCCAGCTAACTGCTCTCAGGGGTCAATATGTGGCTCATTAGATTGGGTTCCCAAACCTGAATTTATCACATTTCTCTGAACACATGCATAAAGCATCTTAAATTATTAACAACAGGCTGTTTCATCAGACAAGGACTGAACCTGAGTTAAGGCCTGAATAATGCTGCACTATGACACATAATAGGATTTAAGACCAATTCTAATTTTGCATTGATTATTAACTGATTAACAACAGCAAAAGATTGCTGTAAATCTCCATAGATATTGTGCTGGATATAGAAAGTTTTTGCAGCACCAAATAAAAACTCTGAATAATTGAACAAATTTATATTCTAGAAAACTGAGGAAATCAGTCAGATATTGGAACAAGTTTTTGTATTAAATGCATTTATTGAAAGCCTGTTTAAAAGCTAAAATAACACGTGCATGATTTTTTGAATTCCTAGTGAGCTTGCTACCTTTAGTAAAGGTTTTTTGTTGTCTTTTTGGTTTTTTCTCTTTTAGAAAATGAGTCTGGAAGAAAATTGGTGAATCCGATCCAGTGGACCTACAAGCACTCTGACAGGCTCAGAGAGCAGAGTCTGTACCAAAGAGCAATTACCCCACCAAACAATTTCAGGTACAATTGACCTAAATATAGCACTCTCTTGAGATTATTGACAAGAGTTCATTTCCTGTAGTACTTTTCCCATTTACTACTCCTGGTAACCTCTGTGATCTTATCTGCCTGGTGCAGCATGACTTCTGGGATGCAGCTAAGAGTTCTGTTGTGCATTATCTTTGAACAGACAATTCATGCTAAGAGAGTCATTTGCAGTTAAATTAGATGATGCATATATTATTCTTGCTGCTGAAGTTGCACAGAGCAAGAATGAGTGCCTGAATCTTTTTGCACCTGGATACACTGGAATTCTTTTTACTGTGAAATCAGATTTTTTTTTTTTTTTTTTAGTTTCTTGTAAGTAAATAGGATATTTTATTTCATTAAACTGTAGCAGCAGAGTCAGTTGTGCAGATAGATTATCTGGGAAACTTGCTATGTGTTTCTTTATATATATATGTGTGTGTGTGTATATATATATATATATATATATATTCATCCATAAAGTATGGCTTCCCCTAGTGCCATCCTACCACCAGATAGTCATTGTAGTTGTTACTTGCTGGCATGAAAAACAAATGAGCATATAAACTGAGTGTGTAAGTGTACAAAATGTGAATGAACTGAATTCAGAGGCTGGTAATGATAAACTTATTTCAGTCTTGAAGAATACACTTTTTTTAAGCATTGCTTGCAGACTTATGCTTGGTACGTTTGCCTGCCATGCATGTGGAATATAGAGAAAATAGTGTTCCCTTGGTGTTTATCACAGAGATTTTTTGCATTCTATTTCTTTTACTGAATTCTCATTTAGAAAACCTATGCATTACCCAGAAATTCAGAAGGCTTGTATCAGATTCCATGCTGAGCACCTGTTAGGGAGACATTTTTTTACAGACCTTTCTTATCTAATATAACAGGACACAGTTGTGCTATTATTTTCTTGCATGTGCTGTATGTTTTCCCAAAAGAACATCAGAATATTTGTTTTATTAGGGGAATAAGTGCCACTAAAAGTCATAGGTTCCACTTTTCAGAGGAAACTGAGGACAAAGTTCAGTAGAAAGATGAATAATATATAAGATTGAGGCAGATATATAATATATTGGTGTACTGACTTGGTTTCTTTGATGATGATGGACAGCAGTTATAAATGTAGTTAGATTCATAAATTCTATACTAAAAGAAGATAAAGCATGAATAATTACATTACTCGGTAATTAAGTTATTATAAGGAAAATTTAAATTAAATATCAGAGAAAACTTACCTCTGATTAATTTTTTTTCCCATCTACTGTAGTGAGTTGATGAGACACAACATATCTCAGTGGAAAGCAATAGTATTTGAAATGCAAGTATAAGAAGAATAAAGCAGTAAAATAACCTGTGAAAGTGGGTTGAGAATATGCAAGCCATATTCTGGATGTCCGTTGGAGAGGTTAAAGTCATAGAACTTCTTGCACTGTGCTTTAAGATCCTGAGAAATCTTTGTGGTGCTTTCTGGTGGGCTGCTAAATAATTTTAAAATTTGAGAAGTGACAGAATGTACATGAGAAAAGTAAATGGATTTGTGAGATGATCTTTCTGTTGTAGAGTCTTCTACAGAGCAAGACACTTAAGAAACCATGGCTTCTGTGTGTGTGTATGTGTGTGAGTAAAATCAGCCCTGCATCAACACAAGCAGAAAGATAACTCATAAGCAGTTACCAACAGCCCCAGTCTCAGTTGAAATATTTACCTTCTTTACATTTGACATTTTACAAATAGAACCTCTCACAGTCTTTCTGGCTTTTGCAGCCCTGCAAGGGCATAACCTTGCAGACTAAATGCTGATGGTGTGATTTTTACTGTTTTCTTTTTGCCTGAATAAAATATATATACATCTTGATCTTATATCTGCAGAGGAATATCAGATACTTACATTCTGTTAATTACTAAGTTTACATTCCATATATCTGACATGGCTGACATGCAAACAATTGTATATACTATAGGTGACTAAATCAGTTTGAAACTTAGCAACTAACCCCTGAAAACCTGATGTAAACTCCCTTCTTTGTGTGAATTTGAGTCTTCATGAGAATCGCTCACTTCAGCTGATGGCAGATAGAAACATCACTCTGGGCTTTATATTAAGCTCTGTCTTGTAATATATATCAAATGAAAGGTATAGCATTTTAAGCATTTTTGATGTAGTTATTTGACATCTTCAGGGGATGCCCTGGTCCCTTACAGGATGCGGACCCATAGAGGACACTATCACAGATCAGTAATTTTAAGGCACTTCATCCCTGCTGCTTTATTCAGTTTGCCCTGCCACCATGGTGAAAAGACATAGTAAAGCAAGGCTAATTAGACATTGTAGGAATTCCTGGTATGCAATATTCTTCCTAGCCAGTTTTATATTCTTCTGGCTTGTTGTACAGTGCCTCAGGGAATGAGAAAATTCTGGTCCATTAATCAGAGAATTAGCTTAGATTTGGAAAAGATGAGTTCAGGTTTTGTCTATGCCACAAACATCTCGCAAGACACTTAGCTAAATATTGAGCAAGATTCAGCAAAACCTAGGGATCAGGGGTTGTGATTGGGCTTTTTCTGCTTTTGCAGCAAAATCAGGTGTCCTTTCTTATTTCCAGTATCTTAGTTACCCCACACAAATAATTGAGTATTCAGAAATGTTAGCTTCCCTCATTAGCTGAAATGGATTCTCTTCACTGCTATATCATCCTGGTCTTATGTAAGGATGTTGATGGAATGTTAGGGATACAGAAAGCACAATAATCATAGAATCATAGAGTAGTTAGCCTTGTGTTAGTTCAGAGTATTACAAATATAATGTCATTATGGGAAGTTTGTGTTAGCTCTTGGAAGGGTAAATTTTCCTAATATGATCTGAAAAAGCAAAGTTCATCAATCAAAATGTCACATGTTGCTAAATTTACAGTTTATAAATTACCACTGTAAATTTATGTAGTATAAATCATCACATAAAGTTGTGCTTCTTTCTCTTTTCCTCTCTCCAGACTTAAGTGGTTCAAAAAATGAGACAGTAGGCTCTTTAAACTGCAGTTTCTAGGCAGCATCTCTGCTCCTGTGAACAGACATGGCTGTTTATATTGATTGCATGGGCAAGCCAACTGTGATTGATCACAGGCTGCTGCTGATGTTAGCAGCTACAGAGAACAGTTATGTTAAAGCTAAAAACACCAAGTAAGAGTATCATCACTAATAAAAAATAGGAAAAAAGCAAGTTAAAATTCTTCTGTCTTATTGGATATATACCTCAGTCTGCCAGAATATGTAATCCCTAAATCATTCTGAAAATTGTTTGGGATATAAAATCAAATCAAACCCACTATAAAAAGGGCATGGTCTTTTCTCACTGCAGTAGCAGTTATATGTATAAATCCAAATCCTACATGAAGGGGAGCATACAACATAAATAAGAATGTTTTTTTAAGAGAAATCTGATGATAGAGCAGATCATTTTTGTAGAAAACACTTAGGAAATATCGGAGAAACTGAGTTAGAAGAGGTAAAAAATGATTTAATGATGTAAGGAAGAAGTTTTTTTACTGTGAGGGTGGTGAGGCACTGGAACAGGTTACTAAAATAAGTGGTAAATGCTCCAACCCTGGCAGTGTCCAAGGCCAGTACGGCCAGTCTTGGGCAACATGGTCTAGTGTGAGGTGTCCCTGCCCATGGCAGGGGGTTGCAACTGCTCCAGCATTTTATGAAGGGTTAGCATGTAGCTCTTTTTTTGGCCAGTTTCCAGTTTTTAGCTTTGCTATGTGATCTTAAATGATTCTTTTTTCTTGATGAATACTGAGTTGTAAATTTTGCTGTGCAAAAATATCTTAGCACATACACACTTTTTTCTTTCTTTCCACTTCACATGAATGTCTATGTATTGCTTAGCTGTTGTATCTAACTGAAGTATTTCTTCTGAAGCCAAGGAAGATACAGAAGACTAATTTGAAAGCCAGGTGGAGTTATGATAGAGTTTTCATTGATAAAATAGGGTTTGAATCAGGGTTGAGTTAGATAAGAACTATGCTTTTTATACAGTAGAAATAAAGGTTTTATTAACAAGCCTATGTATAAAAAAAGACTTTCATACACTGAGACAAAAGAGAAATACATTTCTACAGCACACATTCATCTTCAGTGCACTGAAGAATGCCAAGGAAAGGAATATTCTTGATAAAGACTATAAAGAATCTTATCCAATAAGTAGCTAAAGTCAACAGAAGGTACATGTTTTCTAGTGAGTCAAAGCTATAATGAGAAACTGTTTTAAAAAGTTTCTTAAAAGCATGGTGGCAGGGCAAAGCATACACAAGCTGTTATACTTCAGTAGTCCTTTCTGTGTACAAATACAGTTTATGACTCTAGTATGTCATTATTTGTGCTGTTGCAGACCGAGTTTAAAGAAAGAAGGGTGCTCTAAAAGTTTCCTCTCTTCTTCCAAAGACATTTGTGGGAAGGTGCAGATTTCATGGTCACCTTGCTCCTTTCAAGAAGGAGCTGGTCCACTGTGGTTTAGGACAGAGCAGGGCATTGCTTCTCACCAGCTCTCAGTAGCATTGTCCTCTTCATGACCTTGTGGATGGTCTCCTATTGCAAAATCATACAGAAGTTAAATATTGCTGAAAATAGCCTTCACTTTTGTGCTCCCTTTCATGGCTTCGGGGGTGAAATTTATCCGTTCTAATGTAGATGGCTTTATATCTAAATTGTCTTTGGCTAGGCTGCCTTTGTAATCAATGGAGAGAAATAGACACTTTTAGGGCATGATTCATCTTTTCAGAAGGTAGCCATCTAAATAGGTCAAATGAATCAGACTCTAGAATAGCATGTTCCTTGCTAGTGAGAATAAAGGAAACCTAGAGATCAGCCTAGATGTTGATGCCTATATTGCAGATATTTGAAGGTAAGTGAAATGAACTCTATGTCTATAGGAACTAAGCCAGAGGAAAATATACTACTCTTTAGGAAGCACTTTTTCCTTCAGATGTCCTTGTTTCTCTGCACTGGGTGTGTGTTCATAGTCATAGTCACGAGGTGATAAGTTTAAAAATAAAAATATTGCACCCCCACCTTCTCTTACTTAATAATTTTAAATGTGAAAAATGAGTAGACTTTACTGTGCAAGTAGGTAATTTGTGTCCATCATTGGTTTTTCCACTAGTTCCTGTGGAATCATTTCCTTTCTAATCTCTGCTAATAATCTGTATGTACAGGCTCACACCATGGTTTTGATTGGTCTTTGTAAACCATTTCAGAACCAGATACTTTTTCTCAATCCAAAATCTCTGCAGGTAGACAATGAAGTGAGGCTATGCAATTAATGTAGGCCAGTAGACTAATTTAAATTGTATCCCCATTATAATCTGTACTGTTAGTGCCAGGGTTTCAGTAAACTCCCCAGCAGCTGAGGTGGTTAGTGCCATATACGTGAAAGTCCCTGTGATGAATATTTTCAAGTGCTAACAAATTAGTTTGGGAGAAAGTATCTCTGCTTTATTTTGGTTATGTTTGCTTTACGTGTCAACCATAACCAGTAAAATGGAACACACAGAAACAGTATTATTTTTTATATATTTAAAGTACAAAGCCAACAAATAAAGACTGATCTAAGACACTCAAACACCAATGCAGCATTTTAATATGTTGCTCTCCTCCCATTGTTTGCAAAACTCTGGATCCCAGCAAACCTGCAAGACTTTGTCAGATGCATACCCAGGAGTAGCACAAGGATGACAGCCTGTAGTAAGCAGATTGCTAGTGAGGCTAGCAGGTGCCAAAGCATGCTGTTTCATGACCCAGTGTAAAGATGCCAAAAATAATCTCAAATGTACTTCAGTAAATAAATGCAGAAATCCCTCAAGCTTTAGAAATACAGTGTGCAGACCTGCCTCAGATTAAGCAAGAAATCTAAAGTTAGAAGACTACTGTTCTAATTTTTGCTCTACAACATATTAGTTGTGTTCAGGTAGTGATGCCTTTCAGTCAAAATCTGTGTTTTGGCACAAATAGATGACCTGTTTTTTAAAATAGGAACTGGGAACAGAACTACAATGGATTCCACAGATAAAGACATGAAATTAAGTTGAATCATCCGTGAATGTTGACTAAATCTCTCTATCTCATTTTTGCTGTCTTTCAGAGTTATAGTATTTAGCCATCTTCATTTATGCTAGTTTCAAATGTGTAAACAGCAATAAAAATTGCTTTGTAAATGCAAGTGTTGTAAAAATCAGTTTATCTTACTATTCAAGTTAAAAGTATTTTCATAGCTGTAGAACACGTTTGTTTGATCAGCCTGAAAAGAATTTGCTGAATAAGAGCCAATTGACTCTGTTAAGCAGTTGCATTTAACTTTGAAGACAGCAATACCATGACTGTGCTAAGTGAACTTGCAAAATGCTCTGTGAAATTATCAGAATCACTGAAATAGTCAGTACTGTGTGTTTAGTATGTAAATTAAGATCAATGCAATAAAATGTATGGCTGAAACTCAAATACAAAGGGAGGGATAAAACTTTATTTGCACGCTAAATATTATACTTAAATTTGAAAACCTTCTGGCACTGTAGCCCTTTGCAAATCTGCTGCTGAATGTATATTTTGCAAGATATCTCAAAGTTGCTGAGAAATAAGGGATAATAATTATGACAGAAGAATGATAATTGATGTATTTTGTAGACACCCGTAGAAATACCTATATGAAAAAGGGTGTCCCATGCAATTTTAAAATATTTTGTTAATAGTTTATTTTGTTAGAGAGGAATTCTGGATTCTATAGAATGCTGAATGTCAAAAATATTTTAATTAAAGTTCAGATTTTAGAAGCTGTTAGGTAAAGGTGGAAATCTAAGGGTATGCACAGAAGTCGTTATAGAAATCATCTGTTCAGCCAGTCTGAAAATCAAAATGGGCTAAATAAATAATTTTTTGAAGTATTTCACAAAATCTGTTAAAATTGATCTTGCATTTATGGGAATTTCCTTCTAATTCTATGAATATTTATAAATACCCTAATATTTAAATCCATTTTACTAAGTTCAAAGAAACCGTGATGTCCTAAGGAGTAGTGGATGAGTTGCGAAAGTTGATGGTTAATTCTTATGGGAAAATCCCTCAGGGTCAAGTGGAGTCTACATGATTTTCTTGAATTCTTTTTAGAGATTAACTGGTTCTTTTCAGGGAATATTGCCACATAAAACTTAAGCTTAAAGTAAACAAGAAAGTTGTATAATAATGGAATGGCCACCAGAAAGGGTCTGCTTTTACTTTAAAATAAGAGCAACTAAATACTGGCTTGTTTAATGGGGGAGTGGTTTTGTTCCTGTTCTTATTTACAGTCTTACAAAATTATAGACAGTCTGTTTAAATTTTGAGCACAGTAACAAACACAGTCGTCACAGCAGCCTTCCAGTATCTGAAGGGGGGCTATAGGGATGCTGGGGAGGGACTATTCATTAGGGACTGTAGTGATAGGACAAGGGGTAAAACTTAAACAGGGGAAGTTTAGATTGGATATAAGGAGGAAGTTCTTTACTGTAGGGGTGGTGAGGCACTGGAATGGTTTGCCCAAGGAAGTTGTGAATGCTCCATCCCAGGCAGTGTTCAAGGCCAGGTTTAACAGAGCCTTGGGTGACATGATTTAGTGTGAGGTGTCCCTGCTCATGGCAGGGGGGTTAGAACTGGTGATCTTAAGGTTCTTTCCAACCCTAACTATTCTATGACTCTATGACCCAGTGGAGTTGCCTTTGGTGAGAAGGTTTGGAGAATTTGTAGAAAGGGACAAATGTCTCACCTAGGATGGTTTCCTGTGTCCAATACAGACCCCATTAAGAGAACTCTTTTACTCTGTGATGACGGGTATTCACTAAAACTGACCCTTCTTCACCTCCTTTTTATATGTTTGTTAGCACTCTGACTTTCTAGGGTCCTGTTGTGGTTTGAACCCAGCCATGCAGCTCGTTCACTCACACAACCCCCCTTTCTTGCCCTCCCCTGCTTCCAGAGGGATGGGGAGGAGCATCAAAAGAATGCAGTTCCCACAGGTTGAGATAGGAACAGTTTAGTAACTAAGGTATAACACAAATCACTGCTGCTACCACCAATAATAATAACGATAAAGGAAATAACAAGGGAAAAGAATACAGCATCTCACCAACCACCAACAGATAACTCATGACACCCCACCAACCACCAACCGAATCCCTCCTCCAACACCCCAGAGAGAACTCGCCCTTCCAGATAACTCCCAGTTACATCCTGCGCATGATGTGCTATGGTATGGAATACCTCTTTGGTTAGTTTGGGCCAGGTGTCCTGTCCCTGCTTCCTCCCGGTCTCCCCTCCTCCCTGGCAAGAGCATGAGACTCACAAAGTCCTTAGTCAGAACAAAACATTCAAGCAGTAACTAAAAACATCGCTGTTATCAGTTTTGTCCAAAGTTGAGTCAAAACACAGTGCTGCACCAGCTACTAAGAAGGAGAAAATCTGACTGCTATTACTGAACCCAGGACAGGTCCTGACGAACACATTGAAGTTAATGAAAGATGAATGTACTCTTTACTTGTGAGAATCTGTCATAAATTTCTTGTTGAACTCATGTAGTTTAGTTCAAGTGACAATGGCAGGCAGCAGGAACTATTCTGTAGCATATTACATAGAGGATGGTCTCTAACCTGCCTCTTCTACTGTTTGTGATGCTTTTTGTAAAAAAAATAGGAATAATTGGTAATTATGTAGTCATTGCAATATTCCAGTTGCTATAACAAAAAAAATCTGTTTTGAAGTAGATGAATAAAATACAGATGGTTAGACTCAAACTTCATCATCATCATCAGTTATTTCATATTAACTGTTGAAAATCTACATTAATAGTCCAAATGCTCGAAAACTAATACATGCCAGAATTAACTTTAAGGCAAGTAAGTTTAATCTCCCCCTTGTATATGCATTATGAAGACTTCTTTAATTACACGCTGACATACTATTTTCCTTACAAGATCTTTTCCTCATTCAGTGCACAGGGTATATGATAGTCACTTAATGAGCAGCTGTTCAGTATTTTGTTTCCTTGACATTGTTCAGTGTATGGCCCCATACCTTGTTTACTACAGAGTATTTAAGCTCTGCTCTGAAGACAGAATTATTAATTAGTACTTTCCTTTTGGGATTTTCCTAGTGATCATCACTATAGCATCAGTGATGATCTAACATTAAATTAGCTTTCTGCAGGCCTTTGAGATCAGAAAGCAATGTGATCTCTGTTTTATTGGTGGGAACTGAGACCCAGAGAAACTCTGTTCAAAAGGTGCCATTCATCTACAAGACCATCTGAGGTGCTTAGGTTCAAAAGCCTCGAGACCTTACTGTGACATAAAACTTTTCCATCTCAGGTCTTCCTGTTTCCAGCTGTGTCTCTGAGCATTCATCACTTGTGCAAATTCAAATGCCTCATCTTAGTGGGTCATACAGAAAACAAAGAATATGCTTTTAGTGACCACATGTAAAAAACCTGGTTTGAATAACTACAGTGGGAACTTTATGGCAATAAAAAATAGAATCCTACTTTTAGGCCCACATCCAATTACCTTAACCATTCTTGCAAAGCTGTCCCATTTTTTAGTGCATTTCTTCAAAATTCTTCACCAAATGAACCTTCTTTGGTACACAGTTCTGATTCATTGTTCCAGCAAGGCCATCCTGTGCAGTGAATGAGGCAGGTGTGTTCTGGGGAAAAGTGGTGGATGAGTCCTGCTATTAGTCTTCATCATGACACTCATTCACAAGATCAGGTTATATAGGCAGCCTGGCACTTCTGACATCTTTGTCCTTGATTTGGTCATGTTAAAAATTTTACTTTAAAAATGTGTCTGTGTGAGAAAAAGAGAGAGACAGAGAGATGGTGAGAGAGAGGGAGAGGGAAAGAGCACACAGCATTTTAAAATTTGAAATCCATAAGGATATCTTAAACCCCATGTGAATTAGGAGGTACTTGGAACCTTAAAATCCTCCCCCACCATCTTGTACCATTCTTCTTTAAAAAGAGATCCACAGAATAATATTCTGGGAAAATTACTGCTGGATGAATAAGATAAAAGATGCCTTTTTCATTACCATCAGACTCCACAGATACTGATGGCACAGGAATACTGAGAAACTGCAGTTTGGTTCCCACAAGTCCCAGAAGGGTTTTTTAGTCACTATTGATTCTCTGCTCAATTCTCATTGACCTTTTCTACCCATTTTTTCTCCATCTGTTATAACTCTGAATATAAACCAATTCTATAATCCCTGCCCATGGCAGAACGGTTGAAACTAGATGATCCCTAAGCTCCCTTCCAACCCAAACCATTCTATGTTTCTGGAATTCTGTGATTCTATGATTCTTTGCCCTTAGCAGAACAGTTTTAGTTCTCACTGCCCCCCCCCAGCTTCCCCCATGTTGTCCTTTTTTCACCTCAAGCATAGCCCAAGTACATGTTTTTTACTTCCTTGTCTTCAGTGCCTTTCTGTAGTTGATGTCTGTGCATCTTCAACCTTCATTTCTCCAGGGCTGGATTCCCAGGCTTTTGTACATCCTCCTCATTCTCACTGGCTCTCCAGCCAGAACTCCATTATCAAGCACTTTTTTTTTTTTCCATTTTCTGTGCCTTCAACCATCCATCACTTGTCTCTTTGCATGCCTGTTCCAAATACTATTGTTAAATGTTGGCTCTTCCTCTGCTTTTCCTCTCTGCTGTTTCATTTTCCTTTGGACAGTAGGGAACTGATCAGAACTCTCTTCATGTAAATGTCATTGTAAACTTGAGAGCAGTGCCTCTGTTCATTCCCGGACAACATTGCAAGAGTTTCATTTTCTTTGCCCCAAAATTGGACTTAAATCTAAATATAGGAAAGAAAAGTGATACATCCATGACTGGTAGTCGAGACCCGACCCTGTTCCAAGCAAACTTTTCTAGTCCTGCTAGATACTTACCATGTCTGCTCCTACTAAGGCATTTCTGCTTTTTCTGTGTATTGCTGATCACTTGTTGTCTGATTATCAGTCTTGATTCTGGACAGATTTTGCTAAATGAACCAGATTTTTGGGATGTTGCATGGATGCAACCTCAGAATTCAGAACTTAAATGGGATCTAATGGTTATTTGAGTTACGGATGCACCTGATGACACAGCCCAGTAACAACTGGGTAGGTTAATCTCTTCATCAGTCAAGACTGTTAATATAATGTAATAACTTGGACAGAGTCTATGCAGAAAACCACTGCAGTACCAATCTATGTGAATTGTACAGTGACAGATACTGTTCAGTTTACTCACTGCACACTCGTAAAAGATTTGCATCCAGAAGGGATCACTAGTTTATCTAGTATTGCATCTATTTAATACAGTCTGGATAATTTTATCTTTGTACTCTTTATTGTTCTATAACTGAAGATGGCCTAATAATTATTTGATCTTGAAGCTGAAATATCAGAAGGTAGTGGATTTGCTTCAGTCCTTTGTGGGTTGTAAAGCTTTACATCAGTTGTGAGACATTTCTAGAAATTGTAGACAACTCCAAATTGGACTAACATCTTCTTGTCAAAATGGTATTCCTTGTGAAAGGAAACTAGGTAGCACTGGGAAATGCTCCCTTTGCATTGAGTAATTATTGTATTTAATGTCCATGCTTTCAAAATGCAAAATTTCTTGGAAGCCTCACAATACTCTTTCTTCTTCTACTGCTTCCAGCTTTTTCACTCCATTGCACTTTGCTTTGTGATCTTGGTGACTCATTCTTTTCCTGGCAAGGAGCTTGGAAGAGTGCATAATCAATAAAAGGTTTGGAAAAAAAATGCCAGGACAGCTGAAGCTTGATAATGGAGTCTGTGGGGAATATCTTGAATAAGGGCAAGGATATTGGATTTGGAGCAAGACAATAATGATGGTTAGACTTATTAGAATAAATATGGGAGATCAATGCTTAGTTCCCTGCCTTGGTCACATCTTCTGGTTGTTCTTGTCTTTCTGTAATATGGTTCCTTACCAGTAAAATGGGAATAATACTGTCTCATAGATATATTAAAATGGCTACTTCACAGATGCCATAGAAAGAAGAAAAACATTGATTACACTCAACTAGTGTAGTGTTATGGTTTGTATGAATACTGTCATTGATGGTATGTCTCATGTGGGTATTATCATTGATGGATTGGGAAGTTTTAAACCTGAGTGAGATAACTGAATTTTTCCAAACCTTCCTTTGCACAGTTGTTCTGACCATTGTTTTACTACCCCACTCTCCCCTCAAGTGATACTAATGTTTTTCATAGTTTGTATTACCTTTCAGCTTCTCACAGGTACTTGGTACTGCTCATATTTCACCACTGCTCCTGTTCTTCCAGAATTCCCTCCATATTGCTCTTGTACTTTAAATCTGTTTTCCCGCAGGCCATTAATCTGCACAGCAGCTTCCTTCTCCTTTGGCCTATATGTCCAAAGCCAGAGTAGAGAGTCTTTTGGGCTTGATGAAGGTGGTGAGGCTTTGAGACACATATACCTGTGAGGAGAAGAATGGAAATAATAGTCAAATGTATATATAAATGAATATATAACTACTCTGTAGACAGGAAGGTATATGCATCTGTTTTCACAGCAGTTTATGAGTTACGTGAAGTAGCTCTTTGATCTGTATGACATGTTCTTAACTAAGGAGGAATTATTTGTGGAGATAAAGACAGCCTGGTTGTAAGAGAGGAACTGAACTGTGCACTGACCATGCCTGTACTCATAATGCTTACGCTGTTGTGTTTGTCTTCATAGTCGGGGTAGCCCAAGGCAGGTATGAGTGCTATTGATACTACTGTGTCCTCACTGCTTTGTCACTCAGGTGTGGGTATTTAGGGACATTTTCCATAGTTGTCTATGCTGAGATGTTCTAGTATTATTTCCAATTTAGTTCTAATATGGGAAGACCCAGCTGTCTTCAGGGGATGAATTGTTCAAACAGCAGAATTCAACCACTGTGGAAGCAAGTCAAGTCTTTTTACTTGCTGCAAGACCTGCAGAAAAGCAGGGCCAGAGGCTAGCTCACACAAAGGATAAAGGGGTAGGATTATATGCTGTCAAAATTCACAGTGTCCTATGAAGGGTTAAGACTAAAAGCATGTAAAGCCTAGATCAACTACAGCCTTGGCAGCCATCACCACCTCACTCAGCTTTGAGTGCAACTTGCAGTGCCCAGCTCACACTGGTCTTAAATACTGCCTAACACTGCACGATGAATACCTCAGAGCATTTTGTAGAGGTAGCCCAGAACAATTTTGTAGAGCTAAGTACATATCCATACTAGGTCCTGTTGGACAATGAAGAAAAATGACATTGTTCCCTTCCTTCTCCAGGAGGTCTAGATTTTGCAGATCCCAGGTGGTACGAGCTGGTGGTCAAGAAAATAAGTCCTTATAAGAATACTAGCCAAGAATGAACTGTTTTCTCTAAACAAAGTAGACACAGGCATGCAAAATCAGTCTTCTTCATACACAGGAAAACTGGGCATAGTCTCATGCTGGCTATATTTCTTGCTGAATTATGGCTTAAAATGTGGATGTGAACCAGGAATTATCATCAGCGCAGAAGTGTAATGAATTTTCATGGAACTAGTAAATGCTGTCCTGCCACTAGACTTGTATAAACCTGTGTATTAAATGCAGAGGCAAAAGAATACCTTTAATGGCTGCTGGATTTCATACATGGCAGTGATGACATTGTCTGATTCCTTGAAATAGAGTCTAATTATGAGAGAAAGAGATTTTATTGCATTCAAATAGGAATATTCCTATGCAGAATCTTTTTGTCCTGATGAACATGGTCTAGTTCATACTTTTAAATTTCTGATAAGAAAGTATACCAAATTTTATGCTCATTGGTCTGAGTCTGGAAAGTGATGTTTTAAAACTAAGAATGATGGGCCTGATTCTACAACCTAATTTGTGGGAATACTTCCACAATGACTACTCTGTTTGTCAGTGCCAAGGACATCTAAGATCAGAAAGCTCTTTCCTTTCCTTTCCTGAAAAGGCAATGACAGAAATCTTTTTCCAGTTTTCAGTAAAGCTTTAAGATTCTTGGGGCTTTGTCCATCATAGCTGAGTTGACACTCCCTAATGATGTATAGCATTCTTACATATTTTGTTTCTGTTTGAGTGAATAATGAGTACTTGTGCATGAACTAAGCTAGAATTGGGAAAATACATGTTGATACATATGGGGCATTATCTTCAGTCAGAAATCCTGCTTTCTACTAACAGTATTTTTCACTCAATACCTGTTTTTCTCCTTTCCTTTAACAAGGGAAAGCTGCCCAGGGAAGTGGTTGAGTCACCATCCCTGGTGGTATTTAAAAGATGTGACACTTAAGGACATGAATTAGTGGTGGACTTGATAGTGTTTGGTTTACAGTTGGACTTGATGATGCACCATTCCTGGAGACATCCAGGCTAGATGCAGTTCTGGGCAACCAGATCTAGATGAAGATGTCTCTGCACATTGCAGGGGAGTTGGATTAAATGACCTCTGAAGGTCCCTTACAACTGATACTCTTCTGTGATTCTATGATGATCTTAAAGGTCTTTTCCAAATGAAATGATTCTGTGATTCTGTGTATTTAGGTAAATCTTTGAAAGTAATTTTTTTGTTTGTTTTAGCATGATTTGGAGTCACTTGTAAAACTGGAGTCATGCACAGATTCTGGAGTTGAAGGCAGAAGATGTTAACATCGAAAAAACAGCCTTTTGTTACATAAATAAGCAGCTTTGATTGTGTTTTTGATACAGAAAGCGTAAGAGAGCATTTCACAACTCCTATGCATGCCATTTGTTTAAGATCATGTGACCCTTAGTTTTCTTTGTACTGTTATTACTTAGAGACCATTTTATTTTACAGGATTCCTCCATGGAACAGATATTCAGCAGGAAAACTTGCTGTCTCTCTACCTGTACTTGCTAAATATTATTAAAAAAAAAAATTTCATTTTGATTTCTTTAAATATTTTGAAAGAACTTGACTTTTTGATTCAGAAAAAGAGCCGCTTATATTCCAACCAGATATCCACTGGAATGCAGAAAGTCACTTTTAGTCACTATTTTTCCTACATTTACCTGGTGTTAGTAATTGGTAGCAAATGTACTCATTGTTGTATGACCAAGTAACAATAGGCCTGTGGCAGCTGTGAGCACCTGGAAAAGATTAGAGCAACCCCGAAACTGCTCTTAACTGTATGAGTGCTGCTGCAGAAAAGATCCTACACTAAAGATGTGATCCTTACTGTCTTCTTCTTCGTAGTTAGGAATCTGGGTCTCAGTTTTATAGTTCCAGCCATTTGACATTGAAACTTCAGAAAATGTATTCTGGTTGCAAGCACGCATATGTGAGGTATAATTTACCAGCAAAAATGCCTTTGGAAATTCAGGTCTTCTCCTGCATCTGTTCTCTCCTTGGAAGAAGAATAGTGTTAACTAACCCGGAAATCTAACATTCTGTTATACCACACTCCTGGCATGGTTGTTACAGTTTCTTTCTCATAATCTTCCAAAATCCTGATTAAGTCTAGGATTTTGATCTACACACATTTCTCATTTTTCGTATCTCTGATGTCAAATATTAAGTGAATCTAATTTTGATGAAAGAGTTGCCTAGATCCCATATTGTTAGCCTATTTACTCTTTGCCAGAGAGCCAAGGGACTCTGAAATTTCGGTGTGGTCATTAACATGAGAATGTTTCCTGTTAATAAAAAAATCTACTATACTTTAAAGAGCAGAGACTTCCAGAAATGTATTGCTTACAACTATGGTAAAAGGATTCCAAACTATTTATGATTTACTTATTAATTATTAACTGTTAAAGTCTGAATAGGGTGAATTTTGGTATGAAGTATAACTATCTAATTGTTATTTATTTTTCCCTTTGGTTTCCTTTAGTTTTCAGTTTGGATCCGTTTATCTTGATATCTTGATGTCAGATTTGAACGGTGTTTCACATTCTTTAAGACATGTACAGTACTGGCTGGGATTTTGTAAAGGGTCTGCACTACTAAGCTGCTTATACAGGAAATCTCATCTCCATTGCTGAGACTTAGATATAAGCACTCCTGGAAATACCACTAGATACTTAACTTCACTTTCATGTGTGAAAGTACCTTGAAATTTGTTCCTAGGGGCTCATGTTGTATATAAAGCTATATTAATGATTCCTTTATACGCATCCAAACTGATAAACTGAAATAATTACTCTATCTCTCCAGCTAATCTCCCTCTCTTCTGTCCTTACACAGAGGTTGGAACAGATCTCTGAAGGTCATCTAGTCTACCTTCTTTCTCAAAGCAGAGCCAGATGCAAAGGTAGTTCAGGTTTCTTGGAGAATTGTGCTGCTTTGAATGTTTCCAAGGATGGAGTCTTCAGATTTTGCAAGATTCTATCTTTCTGTGTACCCTGTTCTACCCTTATTGTAATTTTTGTTTTGTTTCTATACAACTAGCTAAATTTGCTAACTGTTCTACTGCCTTTTGACACAGTTGTAGATGCTTCTTATCAATTCCTCTTCTCTAGCTCTTACGTTTTCATCAGTGATCCCTTTTTACCCTATTTGCTGACCTCTCCTACACTTGCTGTCGTTTCCTCCTGATTTTCTCTTGACAATGTCTCTTGCTGATTTCTTTCACAATTCAGGAGTGTTTTAGTCTTTATTGGGTGGCATGGTCTAGTGTGAGGTGTCCCTGCTTATGGCAGGGGGGTTGGAACTAGATGATCTTAAGGTCCTTTCCAACCCTAACTATTCTATTATTTTCTGAACACTCAGTCCTTAGAAAACTCCTGATTCTTATTTTCCCTCTGTTGCTTTGCAATGTTGTTCTGAGATCACTTGCTGCTTATGCATTCACATTCTGTTGTGTTAAAAACACCTGATCTTCAGTGATATTATAAAATCCTTCAAACTGGTTTCTGACCTTCATGTTAGCTGAAACCACTCTCACCAAATTATCTAATGATGCTTTTTTAGCCACTGCTTCGTCCTCCTCTTATGCTGCCAGTTTTGATCTTATTAAGTCTCATCATACCTTGTATCTTTGGCTCCATTCCATACTTGTTTTCCTCCTAAATCCTTAATATTTCCTTTTGTTCATCCTTCGAAACATCCTCATCTGAATGCTGCCAAAATTCCAAGGAGTTTTAACTTTAACCCATCTCTACTCTCCTTTCATACATCATCTCTGCAGTCCTGACCACAAATACATACTACTGACATCACTGTGCTGCTGACTAAGATTTATGTCTGTATTTCAGATTTATAATAGCAGCTCAAGATGGAAATAAGTAAAAAAAAAGGGCTTCCCTCTTATATGCTCCATGCTGCTTGCTTTCTCTGTCACCATCCTGTCTGTGAGGCTGATAACACAGATGTTACTTTTGACTCAGGCCTCTTAAGATGTCTGGTTAAGGCCATGTCTAAATATTTCATATTCCTTTCTTAATAACACATCTGAGCTGGGGTTCTTTATCCCATACCAGTAAATTTGTTGAAGTTCTTTTATGTTGTATCTACACAGTTTGTTACAGCATGCATTCTAAAGGACTTGTCATGATGGCTGTGCAATTTTTAACTAAAAACATTTGACAATATAGTTATAAAAATAATTCACATTTGAAAATCTCATATGTGAGTAGGTACTCTGTGTATTGTTTAAGGTGTGTGAATATGGTGCCATTTTTATATAGAGTCAGGGGTAAAAGATAGAATAGTTGCAGTAGGCAAACTAATCTCCGGAAGTCCACTTCCTAAGTCTTACATTTCACTGGAAAGTATAGTTTTATTTTTTAACTTCATCCTTGCCTTTCTGCTGCACTCATTGTGTGAAAATACACATTACTACTATATTGTTTGTCCACCATTTTGTTATCTCTGAATTTGCTTGGTGTTGCTATGCATAGTTGCATAACAGAAGAAACTAAGACATGACCCTTTGCCTTGGGTGTTTGTATTTTGACAGATATTAATCAAATCTGTAACTCTATATTTGTGTTGCCACACTAAATCTGCAGTAAAAATTCACTCTCCCCATAAAGCAAATAGGATCCTGAAAATTTGCATGATGTTCACCTCATGTGCTTCCTCTTCATCACAATATCAAACATGCTTCTGAGGCTGAAAAATAAGCTTAGCAAAGTCAACATTAGAGTTAACCAGTTATATATTAAAAAATGTAAACTCTTTCCAAGCTCAGAAGTTGAATGAAGCTGCCAAAATGTATGTAAATACTCAGGACAAATTTAGTTGTACTGTGGTCCAAGCATATATGCATTGATTCCTGAGACAGACAGACTATTGTTTTCAAGATAGGAAAAGTAAGAGTAAAGGAAGAGTGAAGGAAGAAGACCTTACACAGTTTCGAGAAACTATCACTACATCTCTAGTATTATTATAATAAATTCTACTACAGCTTTGAAATAGTTTTTCAAGACTATTTAAGGTCTTGAAAATATCACAGTAGTGATACTGATGTTTTTAAAAGCAATTGCTGACATATTTAGTCTAGCATAGGTTAGTGTTTTGAAACCGCAGTGCTGTGAAAAGTGGTGTGCTGAAAGCCTTTGTTCAGTGTAGCATGGCTGTGGTACAGAAATTGCAGTTAAGCATAAAAATAATCCATAAAGTTGATTCTGTCCCTCTGTCCTTTCTCATATGCATATTACCTGTCTTTCTGAAGAGGGAGTCATCTCTTTTTCTTTGTATGCTCATAGCTCACATTGATAGCAGTCAAGGTCCACTGGTGCTAATGAAATTTAAATTGCTGTACAGTAATAAGTTTAAATGCCCTAAGCTTTTAGTATTTACTACTTGCAGAGAAGGTAGACAGTTAAGATTTTATTCACAGGGCTTTATTTTGCCCTCTTTGTTAAAGTCTAGAGTCACCCTAAATAATAGGCAGGAGGAAGAGTTGTGATTTGACAGTCAGTGCAGAGGGGAGCTGGTCGAAGATCATTGCATCCATTTCACATAGGCCACTGAGCAGCTCTCAGACCATAACAACTTTTAGCCATTATTTTAGTTAGGTTGGATTTGAACTAGTAACGTAAAGGTGAAAGGCCCTATTGGATCATTATCAATCCCTAGTCAAATAGACCTCCTTTGCCTGTCTTCTTAAATTTCTGCTTCATCAACAAATGTGATTCTAGCACAAAGTATCCAGAACTTTTGGCATGGACTGAACAGACACTGTAAAGCACCTGAGAACACAAGGGGAGCTTCTTTTAATAATTCAGGCTGACATTAATGCACCAGATAAACCAGATTTTTTATATATTTAGTCCTTAAAAGTCTCATTAGTTTCTTCCTCCTCCTCCCACCTCTTTCTTTACTTTGCAATAGTATTTTCTGCACTGACGTGAAATTTGAGATCTTACGTAGAATTTTTAAATTGTCTCTCTTATTTTCCTAACAAAGAATAATAAGGTGAAAAACAATGGGAAGAAAAACTAAATTATTTCAATCGTGCCTCTTTTATTCACATTATCTTTGACTGTGTGTACAAATGTGTGCTTGTATGTGTGTCCCCACATCCTTATTATTTCTGCTTAGGATAAAGTTCTGGGGTATATTGCAAACTCTGTAGAACAGCACTGAAATGAAGGACTAACCTTGCTTTAGTATGGCTTTTAAGTAACATTGTGGGACCATGTGAGTATTCAGTATGTAATTGCTGGTATAATTTTGCCTAACCACACTTTTACTGTCCTACAGTACCTGCCACAAAACCCAGATGACATCTTTTGAAATCTATCTATTACTCTTAAAATACTTACTGCATATAAATTATGGAAAACCAATTAGTTATTTATATTTTTCTAAGCCACAGAAAATAGTTATTATTCAAAATCTCTGTGACAGTAACAACAAAAAAAAAGTTGGCAATCAAAAATATTTCAAAATTATAAGCATTATTAGTAAACTGGGAATGAGGAGGTTTCAAACTTACAGATCAAATATTCCTATTTCTAAGTGGGGAGGGTGTATTCTTTCCACAATTATAAGCACAATTAAGTGTTTAATTCAATTAAAGGATAGTTTGTAGCTCTACAGTGTGGAAAGCCATGTAAAACCCTGGAAGCTGTGAAAATTGGCTCCACACCCGGTTTGCTCATGCAGCAGAGAATTAGCTGAAATGGGAAGGCAATTAGCAGCAAAACTTTTATGCAGCACTAAGCTGTAGGCATTGAGTTAGCCAACCAGGAGTTGCACAGGCTGCACAAATGAACCCTTTCTCTACTGACATACACCACTTTTAGGAAACCCTGTAAATTTATCTGCTGTTCCCTTGCTACTTAGGAATCTATCTCACTACTTAGAAGTCATATGTAAAGCTGAAAAAACTGTCCTCTTTTCTGAAGGGAACTTTGTAGCTCTCCTTTAGGATAAAAAGAGTCTGGAGTTCAGGTGGTTATTAATCATTAGACTGTGGTGATCATTATTAGCAAATATCCACCCTCAGAGCAATATCCACATATTGGATTCTGAGCCCAGATCTGTCACTGTCAGCACTGGGTTTTCTTTTAACATCTGTGATTCTGTATTTTTTAATCTACATAATGAGTGTATCACTTCTTCGTAGTACTTAGATGGTGAATTGCATCTTGCACGTCAAGCACAAGTATCAGCCTGCATGATCAGGCTCGTTCTGCTTGATGTCCAGGCTGACTGGATGTCAGCCAGGTCTGGCCCACTACTCTTAGGGCTTTGTTAGCACAATCTTCTGCCTGAGCTAATTAATTCCTGACCAAATCTGCTTTGTGTCTGGCCAGGTTGAAGCATGGGCAGAAGAGTGGGAGTCTGTTGCGGTCCTGAATGTGCATAGACAAGCCCAGAAGGGTGGCAAAACAAACCATTTTCATAAAATCAGGTTGGCAGCTCTTATTCCACAGATCCAAAATTGCATGAACTCCCACAGCTTCTGTTTTATTGGCAGGGGTTTCTGTTTTCCACCTCATTGTGCAGTGTCACGCTGAATGCCTCACTCCACAGTTTAGTGCCCTCTTTATTCTGCGTGTTAGGAGATGTTCAGCTGGGGAGACCCTCTAACTACCTCAGAGAGAACAGGATGTGTCCCTGGATGTTTATAATACCCTTTTGAATTCCTCAGACGAAACATGGAATATGCATGCAAAGTGTTATTATTCCGGGGATATTCAGGGGGAATATTGAGTGCCTGCAGGAAAATTAATTTAAACTGCAATCTGTTCTTTGGATTCCATCTCAACATAATCAGGGTGCAGGATAAGGACTATAATGAGAATCTATATTTGAACAAGGAGTTTAAAAACAGCTTTTCAAAAGATCTGAAAATGTGTTTTTTTTTTCACTCCCCCGATCTGAACTTGGCAGCAGTGTAATCCCTGGGGGCTGCCATTTCAGTGACAGTTCCAACAGGAGACCCAGCCTAATGACCTGTATCAAAGTGAGAACAGTGCTGCAGCCAGACACACAGAAAGCTGCTGCTGCCAGGAGACACTGAGAACTGGGGATGGTTTCTAGAGCCATTCAGATGTGGGATTTGCTGTCAGCTCTGAACTGTATTCTGAACAGGATGTTTATGTTATTTGAACACATGAAACAAGGAAAAAAGCACAATTTCTGGAACTTGCAGAGAGCTGTGAGAAGTCTGGTGCTGCTTCATGTCTTTTGGCAATAGCTTTGATTTCCTAGATATATCTTTTGATTTTCACATTCCATGTTAAGCCATGTTAATTATAGGTCATTTAAAATGAAATAATTGTCAGAGACTTAGCCTTTGTTTAGTAAAAAATAGTGAGTTTCATTCCTAAAGCAATTAGGAAAATATTTTCAAGGTTCATCTCTCTGGATTTTTTGTTCTCTAAGCTGTAAGACATTTTTGACTTCCCTCTTAAGTGTTTTCCTGGATGACCAATGCTATGGAGTCATAGAATCATAGAACAGTTAGGGTTGGAAAGACCTTAAGATCATCTAGTTCCAACCCCCCTGCCATGGGCGGGCACACCTTGCACTAAACCATGTCACCCAGGGCTCTCTCCTACCTGACCTTGAACACTGCCAGGGATGGAGCACTCACAATCTCCCTGGCTAGCCCTTTCCAGTGCCTCACTACCCTAACAAGAATGAATTTCTTCCTTATATCCAATCTAAACTTCCCCTGTTTAAGTTTGAACCTGTTACCCCTTGTCCTATCACTGCAGTCCCTAATGAAGAGCCCATCCCCAGCATCCCGATAGGCCCCCTTCAGATACTGCAAGGCTGCTATGAGGTCTCCACACAGCCTTCTCTTCTCCAGGCTGAACAGCCGCAACTCTCTCAGCCTGTCTTCGTATGGCAGATGCTCCAGCTCCCTGATCATCTTTGCGGTCCTCCTCTGGACTTGTTCCAACAGCTCCATGTCCTTTTTATGTTGAGGACACCAGAACTGCACACAATACTCCAAGTGAGGTCTGATGAGAGCAGAGTAGAAGGGCAGGATCACCTCCTTTGACCTGCTGCTCATGCTCCTTTTGATGCAGCCCACGATACAGTTGGCTTTCTGGGCTGCAAGTGCATACACTGAAGTCAGCTTATGTTCATTTTCTCATCAACCACCATCCCCAAGTCCTTCTCTGCAGGGCTGCTCTCAATCTCCTCTTTGCCCAACCTGTCGCTGTGCCTGGGATTGCCCCCATCCAGGTGCAGGACCCTGCACTTGTCATGGTTAAACTGCGTGAGGTTGGCATCAGCCCACCTCACAAGCATGTCAAGGTCCCTCTGGATGGCATTCCTTCCCTCCAGCGTATCCACCAAACCACACAGCTTGATGTCATTGACAAATTTGCTGAGGGCGCACTCAATCCCACTCTCCATGTCAGCCACAAAGATGTTGAACAAGACCGGTCCCAACACCGATCCCTGAGGGACACCAATCATTACTGGCCTGAAGCCGGACACTGAGCCATTGACCGCAACTTTTTGTGTGCGGCCGTCCAACCAGTTCTGTCTTAGCTGTAAGCTGTAGAGGAGAAAGGCAAATTCTTGTTATTCGTATTAGTCTTGAATGAGATCAGAGAATGATTCATTTGGTGGTACAGGAAGTCATGAGGGAATTCCCTAACCGTGGCACTCAGTCTGAGTGGACTTATGCCTATCTGATATACTAACCCGGAGTACCTTTGCTTTTCACTTAATGTGTTTCACAAAGTTCATAAAGTCTGACTTGTCACCATTTCTCTAACGGCATAGATTATTCTCAGGCAGGACATAGGTGGCTACAGCCTTGTGATCACAGCAGTGGAGAACTGGAGGTATTTATACAATTTTAATGCTTGTTAAAATTTATCATTTCTATTGTTAGACATGTCTTGTTATTTTTATGGAACATCTGCCATACCTATGCTGTTAAAGTGGATTCCAAAAGAGCAGAAACTGTTTTTGCTTTTTAGTTTTGTAGTTATCATTCTTTTAGTACTGTACATTGTTTTGTATAATGCAAACCTGTCATACAGTAGTTAGAATTTTATTCCAAGGTACCAAGGAGAACTACCACATGGAATTTAATCAGCTCAGACACAAGTTTTTCGGTAGTTTTCTTTGTACTTTGGCAGCATGTCAGGCATTTTTTTTAGACAAAGATAGTATTTTTCTATTTCTTTAAGTGTTGCTTTCTCTATTAGAAGACCACCACAAAAAGTAAAGATAGATGGCTACACATGGAGAAACTGTACCAAACTATAACATGTTGTCTCTATCTTTTATAAGTGGTTTGAGAGCAGCTTGCAACCTGCAGTGCTGTAGGCTGTGATCTGAAGTAGGTCTCTGGATCACCTTAGGCACTTCATGAAAAGAACTACTGCTGAGTTTTGCCCCACTCCCCTCCAGCAATGTCCATAGCTCAGAATCACAGCTTTTTGTCCATCTATGTGATGTGACATTCCAGATGTGATGCTGCTGCATAACTTGAGCACACATAATTACTGCTATGTATTCCCCAAAAGTTAGGAATTAGGTTTTCCTGGTATGGTCTAAAGGAAGAGATCCATCCAGTAGGTCAAACAGCATGTGATTTAATATTGATCAGCCTATGCTTGGTATTGTGCATCACATTTCATTCTAAATGTTTTAAACTTCAGCCCCTTCCTTGACTGTGGTTAACAATATTCGAAACTGGAAAGATGTCAGTTTACTTCTGCAGTCTCATGCCTTCTCTAGTCCTAAATCCCTCCATCAGATTCACAGTATGGATTTCAGATAAGCAGCTTAAATGAAGTATTAACTTGGCTGTAATGTGTTAGAGAGCATTCCCAGGATGCTTTCTCTTCACACTATTTGTCACTGGACCTAAACCACTTAGTCCAAAGGCTATCAGGTCTTCAGAACCAGACATGTAGTCATAAGGGTATAGGTTGGTTGAGAACTGTTCCAGCATCCAAATCAGAATGGTTGTAGGTATGTTAGTTGAAAACCCTTCTACTGCTTTCTTCCCTGACTTCTCTACTCCTCTGCTATATACATATTGGAGGTAGACCCATGGAGAGAAGGGAGAATCATCAACTGGGCTTGTTTGTTGTTTCATTGTTCAAGCTACTTGGAATTTAGACAATATTTGAGCCTGTAAGGTATGCCTGTTTACTGACATTACTATAAAGAAAACCAAAATACCTTTCTTTAAGTTGCTGACTTAATATACTACCTGCAGAAAGTCAGGATATTAGAGTTATTGAATGCAAATTCTCTTATTCTATGCATAAGCAGTTTGCTTAGAGTCTAATACACTAGTGGAG
Organism: Agapornis roseicollis; assembly: GCA_002631895.1. Lineage (NCBI taxonomy): Eukaryota > Metazoa > Chordata > Aves > Psittaciformes > Psittacidae > Agapornis > Agapornis roseicollis. Next base: position 169,339 of record NDXB01000250.1, read on the forward strand.
AAATTGTACAGTATTTTACTATATGCAGCAATCAAAGTACTGTTGGTGTAAAGGAGGAATGCAAAGAGAAGATTTTTAATGAGTCATATTGGAAGATAGAGATAGTATGGAATAAATAAAGCACTATATTTAACATCTGTCAGACACAGGGATGGAATTTGCTGATTTTCTGGCCATTTGTAAAACCTTGTTTTGACTTTGCAAAACAAATCCAACTTGTAGCAGTCATTATAAATGGCCAGATTAGTGTGCAAATTACTCTGGTAACCACTCAGACACTGGCCTGTTCTCCTTTAATATTAGGGAATAAAGGGTTTACATGCCTACAAAGGACTATATTTTTTAAGACATCAAATGTTTCCTTTACACTTTCATTCTGGAACATTTTTGAATTATTAAAAACTAACACAGAGTTCACTGTTAGTGCTAGTTACTATCACTTGACATGACATTTTTCATTCTCACATTAAACTGCAGTCCGTTTTACCTGTTAAAATTACTTTATCTAGCTGCAGAGGTTAAATGGAGGAGTATAAGCCACGTATAGGCTTTACATGTAACGTGGAAGGCAGGGAGTGCTGCCGTAGGACAGTTGCATCTCCCTGGTGCTGCCAGTGCTCAACAGCCTGCCTGGGAGGCCACGTTACTGTGAGGATGCTGGGGCCCAGGTGGTGCCCCCTAAAACAGTGCCTTCCCTAAACTGACTGTGGGGAGGGCTGAGAAGGGGCAGAGACTGCAGGCAGTAGAAGCAGCTGTAAAGCGGCCAAAGCAGTGACCTTCACATAGCTCTCACTGGACGTTCACTGCCTGGAGCTGAATGACTCTTGTGCCCATTTCCTCTTTTCCTCCCACATAGACTCTTTGCACCAGCTTTGCTCCATGCCTTCACTTACTTACTGTTTTTCTCCCATGCCTGGTCCTTTTTCCATTTCTTTCAGTGTTTGATATCACTGTCCTTTTTCCCACAATTTCATTAGTCTGTACCAAGCCTCCTCTGAATGGACTCAGATGGAAATCGCACTTAGTCTGTGTGTGTGCTCACTCCCTTGGCTGCCTTTTGTCTGCTTGCTCTCTTCAGACACTTAAGTTTTCCTGGCAAGTGCTGTCTGATGCTCTCCACTTGTGTAGTTTGTGCACAGTAATGCCTCTGTCTTGACTGCTCCACTGGTCTGTGCTAATTAATGAGACAATTAAGGGTATATTGTTTTCAAAGTTTCTATTAATTCACTCTAAAGCTATTTCAGCATTATAGAATATACTGTTGTCCTTGAATGGTGTGAAGATATATTAATGTTTTTCTAATTTATTGCCATTGTTCACTACTTTTAATAATGTATCTCTCACAGTCTGTCTTTCCTATCTCCTCTCTGAAATGAATGCACCTATTACTCCCACAATCTAACAGGAATATTAACAGGCTTTTCATAATATATTGTCCTTTCTGGGGCTATGTGTTTCTCCACAGTACTGTTGTTTAGATGAGAAGGGCAAAATTAAGCACAGTGTTGAAGTATGCAGTCTACATCTATTAGCATTGCATATTTGCAGTCGATTTTTAATGTTCAGTATCCTGTTTGATTTTTTCTGTGCTTTATTGTGCAGAGGGCAGGTGTTTCTCTAAGAATATGTGGTTCACATGATTTTAAGCTGTGGCAGGATGAATTTTTGTGCCAGTAACTCCTAAAATATGAAAAGAATTGGTAAAATACACCTGGGTGCTGGGAAGGAGAGCAAGAAATACAGGAGAATTCTGAAAAAGGCTAAAGAATTCTGAGCAGTTCTTGCCTGCAAGTGGGAATACACAACCAGAACAGATTTACAAAGCAAGCAAATACTGTAAAATATGCAGAAAAGCATATTTTTTCTGAAGAAAGGGAATACTGAGATAGATGCTGAAAAAAAGGAAAATGACAGAATCAAGAGAAATGAAAAAAGACAGGTGTGTCTGGCCTGCTAGCTTTTTCTTCTTACTAAAATGTCTGATGTTCTTATGTTCACAACTCCTGCAATTCCCATTGTCATGACCCTGCTTCCAAGAAGGCTGGTGGTCCCTAAGGCTTTAATGAACTCTACAGTGGGGTGACAGAGAGCACAGCAGTCAGCAAGCAACCCCTTGTTCCCTCTTCTCCTGAGGCTCCACAACACTTCTGGATTTGTAGCTGTAAAGCTGCCAATATCAACACCATTATGACAACAGACTTTGAAATATATGACCAAGAAACTAAATGGAAGAGAAAGCAAGAATGAATTGCAGGGGAAATGTTAGACTGAATGTTTGCTGGGTATGAAGCTTATATAAAATATAGTTTCTGCCTAGCCTTTTTTATATCATTTATTTATCATCATTATTAGAGGAAAAGTCTATGTGAGGCAAAAATAAATTTATATCTGAAAAATGCTTGTCTTATATGCACCAAATATTTTCTTTATACAGTGTGCCAAACCTTCTTTTTCCCCCTTAATTTCATCTCACCTGACAGCCCCTTTAAGTAATTTTTACCAATGTATGTCTCATTTTTCCTGAGCTCCTTTTCTCTCAGATTTTTTTAGTAGTTTAATACTTATTTTTTTAGCCTGTGAACAAATGAATGTTGCTGTGATTCTCATGTGACTTGCTTTCTCTTGGTTTTAGTTGAATATGTTGGTCATTCCTCCTCTAACATGAGACTTGTGAGTTCTTTGGAGTGTGTATTTTCTTCACTGAATATATGACATATGCTTAAGACTTCCACTGATCCATAGTGTTATATACGCTTAGAGCAGTGAGATTCTCATCCCTAATGAGATTCATAGATATTGCAACAACAACAGCAGCAGTATGATAAATAAGACATAGGAACAGGAGGATTCTTTTATTTTTCCTGTTCATGAAATATAGCCATGAAATCTGGCAAACTTTGCTACAGAAATTAGTCTTCTGAGCTAAATGACTTGCTCCCTAAGGGCAGGTCTTTGTATAGTTGCAGCAGTGAAAACATTCCAAGCACTGTTAATTTTAGCTTTAATGATATATTATTCTGTATTATTTATTCAGCACACGCACATGATTATCAGGAAACAGTTCTTTCATTAGTTTGCAGTCTAAACAGATGAAGCAAGGAAGACTTACCCTCAGTGCAGAAGGGAGTTAGGAACACTTAAACAAACTGGGCATACATAAGTCCATGTGTCCTGATAGGATTCCCCATGCGTGCTCAGAGAGATGGCTATGTCATTGTGGAGCCACCCTCGATGGCTGGTTCTCAGTGACTGGAGGAGGTTCCTGGAGATGGAAAGCGTTACTCTTATCCTCAAGAAAGGAGAGAGGGTAGATCCAAGGAACTACAGTTGTTCCAGTCTTCCATTGAAGACAAAATTATTAATTTTCTTACTAGTTTCACTCTCTTGCTTGCTGCTGTTGTACCTGAGCACTTGCAGTAGCTGGATAAGGTAAAATGTGGCATTAGCTGCCTTTCTGATGGAAAACTGAGGCATAAAACCAGTAAGAGTCAGTGATTTGGGTTGTTTATAATGACAGATTTTTCAGAACAATTAGTGTATGCAGAACTCATGCTCAAAAAAGAGTTTGTGTTACCTTTAGTAGGAGTGTCTGATCCTGTTGTTTCTGGCAATTGGGCCATGTGGTGCCAGGCTTGGAACCAAAGGTAGAGAACGTGGCTGGTGTCACCTGCTCAGCATCTGGTTGAAATGACCTGACTGCCATGACATGGGATCTCTGCAGCAGAGGCAGAGACAGCTGCAGAGTCTTCAGGCAGGATATGGCTGCCTTAACCTTTGTGTTCTGCCTCATTCTGCTCTAGTTCTGATATACCTAGAGGACAATAACCTACCACTGCCATCAGTTTGCTTCATATGTTTGCATGGTAGTAATTAGTGCAGTGGAACAAATCATTCCAGTTTGGCAGATAACCAGTCTTGGCAGTGTGAGGCCATATGATCAAATTCTAGGGATTTTTATTTTCTGATGTCGTGGTTTAAACCCAACCAACCATGCAGCTCATTCACTCACTCAACCCCCTTTCTTGCCCTCCCCTGCTTCCAGAGAGATGGGGGAAGAATCAAAAGAATGCAACTTCTACAGGTTGAGATAAGAATAGTTTAGTAACTAAGGTATAACACAAATCACTGCTGCTACCACCAATAATAATAACAATGACAAAGAAAACAAGGGAAGAGGGTACAATACCACCCACTGAAAACGAGCCCGACTGGGAAGTTCCCCCTCCTTCTGGGTAACTCCCAGTTACCTCCTGGGCATGATGTGCTATGGTATGGAATACCTCTTTGGTCAGTTTGGTCTCTGTCCCTCCTTTCTCCTGGCCCCCCCTTCTCCCCGGCAGAGCATGAGGCTCACAAAGTCCTTGGTCAGGGCAAACATCGCTCAGCAACAACCAAAAACATTGGCCTTATCAGCCTTGTTCCCGGGTTAAGTCAAAACACCAGCTACTAAAGAGAAGAAAAACTGACTGCAACTGCTGAACCCAGGACATCTGAGAAAACCCGAAAGTATTTAACTAACAGTCCCCTCCCAAACCTTTTAAAAGAATGATCTTAGCTCTGTCATTTCCCAGTCTTATTGTGTTTGAATTGTCAAACTTAATGGAAACTTACTTTTTCCATCCTGGTCATGGAAAAAGCAACTTACTTCTTAAGGAAGTAATAAAAGCAATCCAAAAATCTCCATTCTTTAGAAGCTGCAAGTATATTTTTATTTTTCATAGCCTTTAAATGTACCAATGTTTTCCCTATTCCCTTTTTTTCCATAATACTTCTTCAAGAAAATGTGAGTTTCATCTATAATTACATTTAATTTTGTGATAAATTTTGACACATGGAGAACATCTTAAAATGGCATGCCAAAACCAACATGAAATCACAAATTTCTTACCACTTCCACTGGAAACTTATTTATTTATACCTAGGAAAGTTCAGACTTTATTCAACTTTAGCTTAAGAAGTTGGTTTTTTTTTTTTTCCTGAGATTAAAAAGTTTTACCTTGCTTAAATTAGTTAGTCCAATGTTTCATATTAGTGTGCCATCTAACTTTTTCAGAGTTTTATATGTTGGTCATATTACTGAATGAGAGTAAAACTAGATGGTACAGAATCATTAAAGCAGACTAGTTCCAGGCTGATTCTACTTGTGTTTGTTCTAGTATTTGTGCAACATACTTCAGGCATGGTTTGAGTGTTATGTGTAGGTATACATAAATCTTAGAAGGTGGGGAAAATTGTTTGGTGTGAATTGGTGTTTTTTAGATCTAAGTCTATTATTACATTTTTTTCTCTTTTCATCTTTATTTCCCCCTTCATTTATCCAGTATCAATGGTGAAGAAGAAGAAAAGAGTGAATACAACCTTTCAGTGAAGAATTGTCAAGTGTGCCCAAGGAATAGACAAGTGAAGAAGTAGATTAGATGGGTGGGAGCTCCTTCTGGATTTAAGTATCTGCTGGGTCTGGGAAAAGCACATGATCGGCATGTTGAGTCAGTATGGGATAGTCCTGGAGAGTCTGTATAGCGTTCTATGAAGATATGTTGTGTTTGTGCGCGTTGTGCTGGGAAGAGACAGGGCATACAGAGACAGGAAGTAATTATCCCCCGAGTTTTCGTATATGTCTTTGACCAAGGGAACTGTTGGGAAGAGGTGGGGTCTGTGGAGTAGCACGAGAAGAAGGTAACACAAAGCATCCTGAAGGACTTGTCTACTTGCTGGAATCAGCAAAGAGAAGATAATAAGACAGCAGGAGTTCTTTGTGCTTGAAGGGCCAAATTATTTAGTTGGTTGAGTTTATGTAAGGAGCCTTAACTGTGCAGTTGTGTTACATGCCTTTGAGGGAGAGTGAAAGAAAGGTCATTTGGAGGTGGGATTTTGTATGAGGGAGAGAGTATGTAATTCCCAGCTCTATTATATTTATTTGCAGCATTGTAAACTTGCTGTATCATGTTCGCAGCAGGGCTTCTGAGTCTGAAAAGGAGCCAGGTAGTTCAAACAATATGAATTGAAAGCCAAGTAAACCATCAAAGTGTAAACACTGACAAATCTGGATTAGAGTATCGCAGCTACATACCAATAGCATTGAGAAGAAAATCTCAGGAAGCCTAAATGAGTGACGTGTAACTCGTGTATGTAAACAGAGGGAGAGATCCTTACATAGAAGGTGTTTATTTTTGCTGGGTTAGGAAAATAGCAGTACATGACACACTAGCAACAGTAAAGATATAAGGCTAATTCTTGTTCCAACTGTATCTGTTCAGGTTTGATTTTGTCTTAACATTACAGAAAATATTTCTGGATCTTGTTTTTTATTCTTATTATATTAAAGTGTTTTTTTTCTAACCAAAGGACCTACACCTATGTGTTGTGTAATAGAGTGGGGAATTGTCCCTTATGGTGGCAGATTTCTTTTCCAGAGAGGAAACATCAAAGATACTCAAAAGCTCAGGCTCAGCACAAGGTTACCTGCTGTGCATCCTGAGGCTATGAAGTGTTTGCTTTCTGATGGATGTGTGAGAATGCCAAACAAACAGGTACTGCTCACTTTTATATGATCTGAGCAGACTATATGACAGGCAAAGGAGCGATGCCCCAGTTCTTTGCACATAAAGCAAAGACTGTTGGGTACACATTTGTCCATGAGCAGACTGTAAAACTGTATTGCTAGTTGATATGAATGAAATTGGTACAAAACCCCTTGATATCATGAAGCTGCAAATTAAAAGGAAAAGGCAGCTATGAGCTTCTGATGACCTGTTTTGTGATGTTAGAGCTAAGCAATCAAAATCACAGTTCTAAGACTGAATTTTTGCATTCTAAACTACACCAGTTTACCTAGAGGTGTTTAAAAAGAAGAGACAAGAAATCAGAATACAGCAGATGCTGTTATTAGTCACCAAGTGTAAAGTAGGTCTAACTCCATGTAAGTTACTTTTAAAAGAAGATAATTGCCAAGTACCTCATATGCATCCTCACTCCCTGAAATACACACCAAACAAGTATGGTGACTCTCTGACTTCTACATGTTCTGTAAATCTTTGGCTTCAATAAAGTGAGTCATAATGATGTTATAAGAAAATTGGTCTCAATGTCTGTGTCTATACAAAATAAATAAAAAGTGCTCTGGCTCCCTGTCTGGCCCTGAGGCCAAGGGACAGAGTACGGCTTACATCCATATGGCTAAACTTTCTTCTTCACTAAAACATGTCAGCCTTGTCTGTACTGCATATTGGGAACCCTCCTAGGCTTGCCTTACCCTCCAAACTATGCCTAGGTGTTGCCTGGAAGAGTGCTGGTTCCCATGAGTCAAATCTGTGCCAAGGAGTGTATTAGCAATTAAGTAATATGGACAGTTGCATGCCATAATGCCCTGGCCCTATTTAGTTTACTAGCATAATAGTTTACTAGATGATGTCTGAAGGAGAAGCTGCTGGCACAATAAAACCGACAAGAGCGGTAGCTGTTAAACTGGATGCCAGTTAGCTGGATCTTTATAGGACCAACTGTTGAGTGAAGAAAATTGAGAATAATCTTTTCAGTATGAATGTCATAATAATATTAGTGTTCTGGAATAAATACTAAGCCTCAAATACTGTAATATTCAACTCTGCCATATCTCTGTATTGCATTTGAAAAGTACACGTTCAGTGGCAATTTCATGTCTTTATTATTCTCCCTTCCTCATTTCCTATAGACAGTTTTCTTCCATAGAATTGCAACTACTACTTATTAGCCAATATTTTCCATGGATGTATGAAATAAGTTTAATCACTTCCTCTAGAAATAACAATGACTGCTCAGTAGCTCCTTTTTGTCCTTTTAATCCTCCTTTTCTTCCAGGACAGTCATCTCTGGGCTTACATTGCAGAAATTGGACTCTGACACATACATAAGAACTTTTCAGCTACTTTTATCCTTTTTCAAAAGCTATGAGGAGCTCAGCAGCTCTGAGCAGAACCTCTCTACTTCAACAGTCCATTCTATCGAATGAAGTTGTAATGACCAAATGATTCAAAAACATTCTTCATCAGAAAAAAAGACTATTGGAATCTGTGACCTCATGGTTCAGAAGAAAAATTTGCAGCCTGAATATTCATTACCTTTACTTTGCCTCTGAGAATACGTATATTTTAGTACAGCAAGGCTAACAATCATACCATCAGAATGGTTAGGGTTTGGAAAGTCCTTAAGATCATCTGGTTCCAACCCCCCTGCCATGGGCAGGGGTACCTCACACTAGACCATGTCACCCAAAGCTCAGAGCAGAACCTAGAAGACAACTTGCATTTTTATTCTGACTTTTGTTTAGGAAGCTAAACAGAAATTACTTTGGGGTGTATTGAAGTAAAGACAGGGAGAGAATACAACCTATTGTATTTTTTCTTCTTTTTTTAAACTCTTAACAAGCCAGCTAAATACTTACGCTGATTCTGCATTCACTGAGGTGAGGGCAAATTTATCTAGATGTTGATGCCAATGAAGCATATACATGTGTGCCATTTGTCACAGTCGCAGCCATGTCAAATTGAAGGTTTATCTGTCACTGGTGCTAAGAAGGAGGCTTTATATGGCATAGATGATTTCTATAATTTATGAATTATAGCAGCTGTAGATACCCATATTCCATAATATTATGGTTCTAAAAAAATGGTTCAAAAGATAGTTTTAGACTTTGGGAAGAGCAGGGATAATTTCCTTTGAAATTATTCCTTGGAGTCTATTGATGCTGATAGAAAGTTTATGGAAAACTTAAAAAGCAGGACAGGGAAACTTTGATACCCCATAGATACAGAGTAAGATAATTTAATGCTGGTAGTCTTTTCTCTACATGTTTTTTTATAATTAAGTTTTGAAAATTAAATTTATAATAATTTGGCTGTAAAATGGTCATCCTTTTTGTATTTTAATTTAACCTGTATGGGATCAAAACTCTGTGACTTGGTAAGAGGAAAATGAGAGGAAATGCTTCCTAAGTAAGAAGCAAAAAATATTTAGTGCCTCTGTTCCTTCTGGATATCTATCCTAAGCATGTTCACTAGAAATATATTAGTGATTAGTAGTTGGCAATCTATTTAGAGCAGTGCTTTAAAACCTGCCACATTTGTTTCAGGCTTGAAATTCTTAAAATAAAAAGATTTTGGAAGTAATATGTTCTCAAATCAAACACCTGCTTTCTATAGGACAGAGGAAGCTTTGCTGGAAATTGAAAAATGCAAGAAGGACTCTTAGTCAATGATATAAGAGTTGTTTTGATGGTGGAAACTGGTCCCTGACTACCTTTAAAACAGGAGTAGGAAGTAATGGTTAATTCTGTTACAAGCCCCTTTAAAATAATGATAGTAATAGATGGATTTCAATAAATTTTGTTTTAGTTCTAAATCTGTTTCTGTTAATGTTTGATATATCCTGGGCTGCATCAAAAGGTGCATGAGCAGCAGGTCGAGGGAGGTGATCCTGCCCCTCTACTCTGCTCTCATCAGACCTCACCTGGAGTATTGTGTGCAGTTCTGGTGTCCTCAACATAAAAAGGACATGGAGCTGTTGGAACAAGTCCAGAGGAGGGCCACAAAGATGATCGGGGGACTGGAGCACCTCCCATACGAAGACAGGCTGAGAGAGTTGGGGCTGTTCAGCCTGGGGAAGAGAAGGGTGCGTGGAGACCTCATAGCAGCCTTCCAGTACTTGAAGGGGGCCTCTAAGGATGCTGAGGGAGGGACTCTTCATTAGGGACTGTAGTGACAGGACAAGGGGTAACGGGTTCAAATTTAAACAGGGGAAGTTTAGATTGGATATAAGGAAGAAATTCTTCCCTGTTAGGTGAGATGCTGGAATGGGTTGCCCAAGGAAGTTGTGAGTGCTCCATCCCTGGCAGTGTTCAAGGCCAGGTTGGATGAAGCCTTGGGTGGCATGGTTTAGTGTGAGGTATCCCTGCTTATGGCAGGGGGGTTGGAACTAGATGATCTGAAGGTCCTTTCTGACCCTAACTATTNTGGCATGGTTTGAGGTATCCCTGCTTATGGCAGGGGGGTTGGAACTAGATGATCTGAAGGTCCTTTCTGACCCTAACTATTCTATGATTCTATGATATAATCTAAAAAATGGGTTTGTGCTGTTCTTCCTTGCTCTGAGTGAGTTATTTAAAGTTTAAATGAAAGTGGTTGCACCGTTCATATTGAGGTTTCATTTGAAAAGCTGCTGGGTATTTGGCCATTTGCATGGCTCCTTCAGAAAGTTAGGAACAGTCTCTTTGAGACTGTATTCATTCTCTGAGGTGATAGTAGGTCCACATTTTATATAGAAAATGGTAGTTTAGTTTGCCTTTTTTTTGTTATCATACTTCCAGCTTGCGAGCTTTACTGTGGTCTTCAGGCAGATTATCTCCCTGAAAAAGGTATAAGCTTTCCAATTGCATCACCAAAAAATAATAAAATATTGAAAGCAACAAACAAAGCAGTCTTTGAAACTTCACATTGTGTGGCAGTTTTTTAGAGTTTCTCATTTCTGAAAGACATGAACAATATATGTGTCCATTAAAATTGTAAATCAAATATCTCCCAAATATCATTCTTAATTTGTGCCTGTCCTGTGACAAGGTTACTGAATTATTTGATTTGGTGGGAGCTGAAAGGTCACGTCAAGTGCCATAAGTGCATTGATCCTCACTGCATGGCAAGCCAGCTTCTTAAAATAACAGGTTGATCTGTTTTAGAAGACCATACTTGTGGAAGAGTTAGAAACAAGTGCTTTCATTACTGCAAGTTTCTGAGATGATGGGAGATAGAGTCCTTGCATGAAAGCATTCCATTGGTCTCCAGTCTTGTAAAAAATGTCTGCCTGCATGACTATCTGTGGAAATATTCTTGAGATAGCTTCTCTATCAATTTTGATGGTAGAAGGTAAGTGGGAAAGATAAAGGACACAAAATCTTAGTTTTAAATAAATACAGATGAAAGTAATTGAGGAAAGTGCTGCTTAACACTCTTTTTTTTAATACTTTGTTTTTCTGTACATTTTGATTCTTTGCCTTAATTTATTGATAATTCCTTCTATCTTTTTACTGCTCATGATAGCCGTTACCCTCTCTTGCTCTCCCAGCAGCAACTTACAGTAAGAACATGCAAAACAGTTTCCTTTCCAGGAATACACCTACATTAGCAGCTGTAGGACTCAACAATAAACAATAATCAAGGCCATTTTAACATTCTTTACAACTAATTGTAACCTCAAGTCAGAGAGAGAGAATTTATCCCCAAAAGAAAAGCATTTTATCCCAGGCTGTCTCATAAATTGTGGTCAGTGTTTTAAAAAGAGCTGAGCAGCTGCAACTCTCAGAACCTTTGATTGATTAATAAAACTCCAACAACTGTAGCTGAAGGCTTTTTACATCTTCATTTACTTACTGGATGGGAGATAAGGTCTCTTGAAAATCTGACATCAAGATTATAATAAGAGTTTATATAAAATGAATTCCAAGTTGCATCTGTGTAAGGATCTCTAGTTTCTGACTTCAAGGATTATCTGATAGTATTTGGAACTGACTTCTGTAGCAGAGGCCAGAAAACTGGGAATGGCATTATATGAAGAGGAAGATTTATTCTACTGAATAAATTGAAACTAGTACCAATTTAAAAAGTAACGTGAAATTGTTCCTACCTTTTCCTGTCACAAGCACATTTCCCTGAAAAGGCATTTCTTTTAAACAGGGCTTCACTTTGCTACTCCTCCGTCTCAAAAGAAACATCTTTGAAATGTTTCCAGAAAAAGCAGGTGTACACTAACGGCTTCATACCATCGGCTTTCAGCATGTAAACTGTGTTCTCTCAATGAGACTAATCACATGATACCAGGCATAATAGTGATACTGGGACCCACTCAGGCTGGCAGAACTGAATAGAAATCAGACCGATCACTTGATTGGGACCAGTTCCAATTTTATTTTGGGTTAAAATCAACTTGCTCTTAAACATTCCCCTCCATTCTCTTATCTATCCCCTCTAATCCTCTTCCTCCTGAAAAAGGAGAGTAATAATTGAATCACATATTTCATTATGCTTTCAGGCATTCAGTAGAGATAGTTTGTAACCTACTTTTTTGTGGTTTTGTTTTTTCTTATGGAGTGCCTCAGTGGTGGTACTTTTAATGGAAATGCTGGTTCATCTCTATGCAGGACTGATTTCTATCTTCTGTTTTTAAAAAGGAGACTAAATTTGTGGCTTCAGGACTTCTGATGTTATCCTAAAACTAAGTTATTCTGCTCTGTGTGGGCTCCAGGTTACTATGCTGGTGACTTAAATCTAGGGGTTGGCCATATTGTCCTAAACCTTAAAGTTCCTTTCTCTGTTGCTGTTGCCTACTTTACGCCTGCCACAGAGATGGCTGGGTCTGTGTGTGCTCTGGTATGCATGTAATTGAAAACATTCTGCAATCTAGGAGGATGAAAGCTGCAATATAAATGTAAATTATTATTATTCAGCATATTAACCCCATATTAAAGTATAGGGGTTGCATTTTCAAAATAGAATATGAGAGTGAGAATTCTAAAACCTATTTCTAATCCATGTCATTCATTAATGGAATTGTATATTTAAACATAACAGAAGACTTTAACCTATGCATTCTTCAAATATAAAATATGGCATAAAATTGACTTAGGATATATGAAGCCTTGTGAGCTTGGAAAAGAGGTACCTTTGGACTTACCTTCCAGCCAACCCCCATTCCAAATCCTTCTTCTTTGACGTTTCCTGCTGTCTTGGAAACAATTCCAGAATAAGAACACGTCAAGGGCTGAAAGCAACAGATAACTCAGACCTGCAACAGTCTGCAGTGGGTAAAAGAGGTGCAAACTTTGTCTGCTTATGTGACAAAGTTGTGGGCAACACGTAAGAAAGCAAAACACACTTGTGACAGCCTAAAGATGTTATTCATGGCAATTCTTAGTTGCCATAATGCTGGTAAGAGCAGCTTATGATGTGGAAGGCACATTTTCATCCTCATGATTTTTGACTTCTTTCCATAGCAATTTGCCATTAGCAGATCCTAAATAGGGAGTAAACAAATTCAGCTGTCAAGAAATATCAGGTTCTGCTCACCAGTATCTTCAGGAGGTTTTAGCCATTTTGAATTTTCAGAGGAAAAGCAGCTTTGTTTTATGAACTGATGAAAACCTGCTTGAATAAGCTTAGTCTTTGATAAAGAGTACTACTAAGTTGTCATTCGGACCCTAGGGGCTCAAGCAGCCCTGCTGAGCACTGCTTGGCCTTCCCCCAGTCCTCTGCCAACCTCCTTATGGGCCCAGCACAGTGGAGCCAGACCCCTGGGCAGTGTAGGACCTTGCCCCGTGGTGGGTTCTATGGGACCTGCCCTTTCCGTGACACCAGACCTTGCCCTAACGTTGACCCTTTCAATTCTCTCCCCATTCTTCTGGGAGAAGTGGGCGAGTGGCTGCATGCGGCTGAACTCCCTACCAGGGTTAACCCACAACAGATGCCCAGTGTATTCTGTACAGCATTTTACTTTTAAACAAGAGAGATTACTACACACATTTCTAAAGCACATTTTTATCTGTACTCTTCTTAAGAATAAAATCTGCTCTCTAAGGAGGTAGCCAGTGTTTACACATGTAATTGCAAACACTGCGTACTCCAAATACTGGGAGCCAAGGGCTACTGTAGCCATGTACATTAATCCACAGTTAATCTATGCTGCCAGGCTGTTGACTTTTCATGGCTGGGAAGCTGTGTTTCTGACCACTATAACTTAATCGTTGTGTACATTTGAATTTTGCCTTTGTGTATACCACAGAAATTCTACTGTCATGACAAGAGGAAATAACACTTCCTATCTGGTGAGAACAGCATCTGTGCAGTAGTTGTATGGGTTATGAGGGAGTAAAATGTGAAGTAGTAAGATAGAAATACAGGTATAGCTTTTTTGTATGTTTTACTTTGAATTCTCTAGAAGCTTCAATATTTATATCGTTCAGAACAAGTTGAAAGAGCTCAAAATTAAAATTTTTGACATACAAATCTTGGTTTTCTGTATCTGCTCTATTACTTAATAAGTACTCTGAAAGGTCTGTTGCTAACTCTGAAGTACTCCTGTGTTATAAAGGAGCAAGGAATTTCCAAGATTTCTGCAGTTAGAGACTCCTCAGAGTACAAGCTGAAAGAAGCCTAGTCAGATCATCCCGCATGTCCCTGAAGAAGCTGATACAGTTTTGACTAGCTTTGAGGCTGTTTTAAATGACGTCCCATGTCAGAGACATAACTAACTTCCTGCTTTCTCAGCTGAATATTGAGAATCTTTATTAAAGAGGAAAAGGTATAGCTTTATGAACAAAATATAATTACTGCTCTTCAGAATATAGAGAAGATATATTCAACTCTTTATTAGATGTACAGTATTAACAAATCAATGCCCTAACTGAGGGGGGTATCCTATTGTGCTGTGTGAACACAGAGTGAAAAATGGTACCTGAACAAATAAATTGCTATCTGAAGAGACAAGATAGGAGGATAAAGGGTGTATTATTATTCCCCTGCTAAAAAAGCAGATGAAATGAGTAGTCTTGTGTCATGCTGAAAGTCTGCATATAGCCTGAGGATGCCATCTGGGGGTCCTGGGTCTGTGTGCTGACCTCACCACCACACACCTCTGAATCTGCTGGGGGACAGTGACTGGGGACTCAAGCTGCTCCTCTCTGTCACTCTTCCTTGGCACACCATGCATGCCCTGTCACATAACAGGCACAGCAATTCTGAGAAGGTGTAAAACATGGTCCACAATAGGAAGGCGCAAGGTCTTTTCTGTTTTACTTTATATTTAATGCATTTCTAGTTCACCCATTACATTAGCTATGTGACCAGTGTTGAGCAATAAAAGGAATTTGTGCTTTGTTATTGCACAGTTAACTTCTCTTGGAGTGAGAGACTGTTAAATGAAGATTGAGCTGGTAAAAGAGACACTGTGTATTCTCATCTCCAAGATCAACCATGGGTAGCAGAAACTAAATTTCCTCTTCCAGAAGTGCTTACAAAGGTAACTTTCAACTATTAACCAGGTGTGACTGAAGCGATGCTGGCTGAGTCTTGGAGGAGAGCTTTCAACAATAGCCAAATAAGTGGATTCTGTTGTATTCAGCTCAGTTCAAATAGGCATAATTTACATTTCAGTAGCGTTAGCTATTTCAAAGCTGATTAATGTTCATTAGAAAAATATGCCATGCTGCAGAGATCATGACAGTCTACTGTGAGAAACATCTCCCTGTAAGGTCCAAGGAGGCAAGTTGAATCTAATCCAAAAGGCTTGTCAGTTGGAGTGACATGGAGGAGGATCCTAATGGTCCTGGGCAGGGAAAACTTGAATATCATTTAAGTATCTGTATAATTTTCTATGAATTTCACTGTTGTTGCTTCAAGATATCTGAGCTTTCAGCCTTTTCTGGTGTCCCTGAGTGCACCAAATATGTTGAGATAGTTGTATCCTCTCTACCCTCATTTAACATCAACCTCTTTTGCATTAAACTAATATATTAATCTACTATATATCACAATTACTGAACAAACAGCATATTCATCACCAGCCAGGCAAGGACTGCAGAGAATATCTGCCTGTTTGGCCCTGCCTGCCCTCAGCATGCCAGCCCTCTGTTACAGCTAAGTCTAAGCCAAAAGTCATCCACAGGTCTAAGTGGTGATCGGGGGACACTTCCAAGCCCACCAGAGACATCTTGTGGCATTTTGAGTAGGAGCTGGGCCTGCAAATGGAACTGAGATGTTTTACTGCTCCTCTCCAAAAAGTATTTTTTGTAGTTTTAATACAGAGACCTTGCTCCTGAGTTTTGTGGGTTTTTTATTTTTTGGTTTTGATTTGTTGTTGTTGTTTGGGTTTTTGGGTTGGTTTTTTGAGTTTTGTTTGTTTGTTTGTTTGTGGGTTTTTTGGTTTGGTGGG
>NDXB01000251.1:0-19231 GCA_002631895.1 Agapornis roseicollis
GGGGGGGGGGGGGGGAATCTTTATGGGCCAATGGTTGCTGTTTGGGGATGAAAGTTAAACAAACTTTGGGAAGTTAGTTCAGTAAAGAGGTTGAGTCTGAAAGTTGTGCTTTGATTAGGTCAACTGGTTTGAGTTGGCAGCAAGTATTGCCTTGTGTTTTAATTGGAAACTGCTGTGAAGATAACCTGTACAGAGAACAGCGTGTTAAAAATGATGGCTCAGTTTAAAGCAGTAAAATTCCATATAATTTTCTGCCTGTACTTGTATGAAAAATTCAACCCTCTTTAGAGAAGAGCTCCCCTCTGTTTCTTGTGGCACTATTTTTAATGTGGACATGCTTGTTCCAAGTTTTACATTTTTTTGAAGGTGGTTGTTCCAACCAAATCATAGTAGCTGTATTTGAAGATAGTTTATTGATCCATAAGCTTTCTGTGCAATTGGAAAACTTGTCTGGGATGTGGGAACTAGACTTAGTGGGTCTCCTATGTTTCATGCTATTGCAATAAGCTAAATAGCAAACAACAGAGTGCTGTCTCTTAAAAGGAAAGAAGGGTTGTTTAGCCATCAGGTGTCTCAGAATGTTTTTAATCTGCCCTCTTGTGTTCTCATTCACAGTGGCCAGAACTGTGGCTACTACGGGTAACTGCTTCCTCTGCAAGTCTGAACAGATCTTGTGTTGTGCAGACTTCAAAGGAAGATAGTGCCTCAAGGTGTAACAGGTTAAATTACATGTCAGAAGTTCCCTTTCCTTAAAAAAATGGTCAAAAACTTCTGCAAATGTGCTTTGACTCTTATCTTTTTAGACCATGAAACTTCTCTTAATATTTTTAGCTAGGTAAATTGAGAGGAATTATTACTTAATCTTCTGATTCTGCTTTAGCAATGCTGCTGCTTATAAATACATCAGTGAGAAAATGATGGCCATTTGGATTATGGAGCTGTGATGGGTTCGCTGCCATAGTTGACCACACAGATATTTGAGATGTTAGCTGCAGACTTGTACTGTTGTTAAGCCTAAAGAGCATGTATGTGAAATCATAATTAGAACTCACAATAGTAGCTTTAACTCTGCTTGTCAAATGCCCACAAAACCTTTTGTTTCTTGGTTATATTCATGTCCAGGCAAGTGAAAGGAAACTCAACTTGTTGAAGATAAATGGATGAAATCTTTGACCTGGATGAGTAGTAAATCCTTAACTAGATAACTCTGCAGGTGTTTTGCTACACAGATCTTGGCAAGCTAATAAATGTATGTTCTTCAGGACTATCACCAAAATAAAGCTTAACCTTTGCCTGCTTGCAACTGAAAGGCTGAATTTCTTTTCAGTTATAAATAGAGGTATGAATAATTGAATTAGAATTAAGGTATTGTAGTCTTATGGGCAAAGATATTTGCAGCAGTTTTTATGTATGTTGAGTTCACTGGTTTTAATCAAAATGAATTTCTAACAGCAGAGTCAGTCTTTATATTGACATCCAATATTCGTGCTCCCTTTTTTCTCTACTGTTAAAACATTGTAGTCACGACTGTATCAGCTGTCATGTTTGAATGCAGAAGGTGATGTTAGCAGCAGACTTCAAAAACACAGATTTTAGCCTATTTAACACTTTTGTTGTATCTCTTTTCCCCCTCCTCGTTGTCCATAAAAACCTGGTGAGGTTAATGCATGCTGTGCAAGAACTTGAAGGGTCTGATGTATCTGTACTGTTTGGGACACTGGGCTTCATGGCTTGATATGACAGAATGCAGGACTTGGTGTTTCATTCAGCTTTTTCCTTTACTCTCCAAAGAAGTTAGTACTGTGTTAATTTTATTAGCTGATGGGCTTGCTGACAAGAATAGCTGATTGTGTGAAGCTGGTAAATACTGAAGGGAGAGACTTGAGGTGCTTGCTAATGAATTTAAAACTTACCATTAAGAGCAAGTGCTCTTTACATTAGCTTTTTAAAATACTTGGAAGGAAAGGATAAAATGAAGTCTGAAGGTAACAGGATCTATACAACCCCCTGCCCAATGTCTTATGGGAAGGAATCTATTTAGTCTGTGTCTATGCTGGAGTTGAGGTTATACCTTTGAATAACAGTAATTCACTGCCTGAGTAGCTGTACCAAAAAGCCTGCTGCAATTAGTAGAATGACTTGAGCGCATCAGCCCTGCAGAAGCAATTCTGCTACCCATATCTCTGAGAAAGTATATGGGCTTGAACTGAAAGTGTCAGGTTTAAGTGCTGTTAGGGGAGGCAGACTGTTTTCCCTTCACAGTTTAAGCAAGTCCCAAGTTTCTGTTCTTTCCAGGAATAGCATTCATCTACCTGATGGTTTTTAAAAGTATTTTGTCGATGCTGTTGTGAATGGCAGCTGGGATTTGGAGAGGGAGTGGAATATGCTAAAATTGCCTTGTAACTGACAACTCCAGGAACAGCCTCTATTCCTGAGAAAGGAAGGGAATGTGCCCAATACATGAGGCAGGCTCCTAGCCAAAACAAGTGGAAGTTATCCTCAAAATTGATCCATTTCACTGAGCTGACAACAACAAATCTGTGGCCAAGAATAAGAAGTGACTTTGATTTCAAATGTGCACTTCTTTTCTTCAAATCAAAAAACAAACCCCCCATTCTGTTGGTGGCATAAAGCAGTCTTCCTCAGTCCATGTAAGACACAAAAGACTGAGCTTGTTCTGAAAGATTTATCCTTTGACCAGTAAACCAATACCATCCTGCCTTTTATATACTAATGAAAAGAACTTGCTCTCCACACAGATTCAATGGGGTAGAAGCTGTCAGGAAAATCCAATGAAAGGATTAGCTAAACTCAAATAGATTAATTAGAGCCCTTGATTGTGTCTTACTATGCAAAAGTCACAGCAAAGGAAATGGCAATGATAGTGAGTGCATCTTTACAGGTACATGGAGCGGGAGGCAACAGGGTTACAGCTGGTAAGAAACTAACCTGAACAGTTTCAGTTCTCAAAAGCTGCCTTGATTCCTTATCCAGCTTCATGTAGTTGAAAACTACATAGAGACCAACAGCTCTTTATGATCAAGCCACAACTCACTATTACATTCAATGTATTTTCCTCATCTTTCCTGTCACATAGGACATTGTATCTCTCTCACTGGACCTATTACAGAAGGCTTCTGGTTGCCTAATTCCAGGCAGGTGACTTACTGTGTTACCCAACCTGTAACAAATGTACCAAGTAGAACTTGGAGTTCCACTGATGTTTGAACTCATTTAGTATTCCATGTCTGAAAACACACTAAATTGCCTAATATTCAGAACTAGTGATGGTTAAACTGTTACTAAGGGCAGACTACTGATTGTCACCATCTGTATCTTGCTTTTAACATAGATGTCTTTTTCCTGTGCTTGAAATGTCGTACTGAGTGTATCTGCTTGCTTTTATTGAGGTGTAGATAACTTATTGCTTATGTGCAAGAGAAATTCCAAGTGTTGCTATGTGCAGTATGGAGCTTAGATTTTCTTTGTGTTAATGTGCAATACAGAACTTGTGACATCAGACATCTCTAGCCTGTGGCTGCTGAGTGGCTTTCAAACTTGTACTGGCTTGTTACGCACTATGCAGTCTCCTGTAGCACAGTTTTTGCGCTTGCTTTCCCAAGTGAAGAAGGCCTTGAGATTATGAAAAGTCTAAACAAGAAGCAAGTTTTCACTTAGAACAGGTCGTTAAGCTTATTTTTTGCTGTGCCAACATGTTTTACTTTGTGTTAGTTTTTATGCCTATTGCATTATGACCCATGCAAAGCATGAATTGCTCTTGATATGGGACAGATTCTCAGGGTTCTTCCTCTCCAAACTGTTTAGTTAAATAAAAGCCTCAATTTGGTGGGGAGACAAGCTGATGCACATAAGAAACACACTCTGCCAAATACTGCTTTAGTACAGGAAGGTAAGTGACTCTGCTGAAGGTATACTTCTTGATAAGCTTGTGGGTGAGTAAATCTTCCCAGGATTTAAGCCAAAAATTGCTAGCATTTGATTACACAGGGTATTTGTAAAGTTTTCTGATTACGGAATTGTTTTAGCTTCCCTTCACTGCTGTCTGGGAAAGACCATGTTCCCTTCTTGCAAGTAATGCATCTGAACCTGGTATCCAAAGCCATCTGTCCAAAACTGTTTACACCTGACTTTTCAAGACAGGTTGGCTGTGTATGTTAAGAGACTGCTCAAAGAGTAAGTGATCCAGTCTGAATATATAAATGACATAGGAATAATCAAGGCTTAAGAAAAAGAATCTACATTGATTACATCAAAGTACACTTTTTCTTTAAGCTACAAATAGAATGAGGAAGAGAAGCACTTCCTTCAAAAACTGTCTGTCAGCTCTTTGAAATCAGCAAAAGTCAGTGCCTGCTCTAAGTGAGCAGACTTAAAGGTGACTTCTCTTTGCTTTATTTTGAGATCCCCAGAGTTGAGAGATTGGGTGTATGGGGAAGTGCTGAGACTTGAGAGAAACAGGCTTCAGGGGAGGGGGTGAATCTCGTGGCTGTTGTCTCACTACTTATGAGGGTGTGGGAAAGATGGAGCCAGAGACTCTCCTCATCCTGCATAGGGTAAGAGACAATAGATACAAAGGGAATCGTGGTGAGATTTATTTTGGGGGGAATGAAGGTATTCAGGCACCAAAATCAATGTTCTGGAGAGGCTGTGGGATCTCTACCATTATAGTTATTCAACATGCTTCCTTTTCCTTCTCTTCACAACAATAGTTCTCTTGTACCTGAAAACTCAGGATATTTTTATTAGGAACCTTCTCTGGAAGCTGTGAGGAAGACTAAATGAGTCTGTTCTGTAACCTAAATAAAGCCTTCTTGCACTGTGTTGGATCTTGATCCCGCTTTCCATGCGTGTTATTTTAGCCGATGTGTGTTTTACCACTGCCTAGCTTTTGGAGGCTTTTAATGAATGCTCATTTATTTTTCCTCCCCCTGCCTCTTGGAGGCAGCAGAGATTTTCATGTACCTCTCATACATGAGCCTTGTGGTCAAGAAACAGGGCTGCTGCACAGCGATCTAGGTAACCTGCTATTGCTTTGTGTTAGGCTTGTACTGTGAGGCAAGGGGGAGTACCGCATGTAGCTAAGGTTAATCCCTTTTAAATGAAGCTTTGTTAACAAGATTAATCCTAAAACTGGTTCACAAGGAACATGCTTCTTTAAAATTCACTTTTAAAAGTGAAAAGGATCTGGTGCCATATTTGCAGGATAACTTGGATTGGAGGGGGATTGGATCTAACCAAACACAGTGCTCCAAACAAGGTCAGTTTGGAGCAGAAGGTCAGGCCAGGTCACTCAGGGCTTTGTCCAGTCTGACCTTTGAAAACCTGAACTGTCTAATGAGGTTCAATTTCACTGTAGGAAATGGCTTCATAAGCCCCTGTTAACAAAGAATTTTGAGTTTCCACATACATTAAATAAAGAAACCGATTACGAAAGCCACATGAAAGATGTTGAGAGATGCTCTGCTCATGTCATACCACTACTCCTGTACTTAAAGCTCCGCCTTGTACTACGAGATGCTTTAGTTCATCCTGGGTTTATGTAGCTCCAGGTAAATTAAGCTGTTTCTGTGTGTCCAATGTGATGCTTATTGGTGTGTTTAGGCCAAGAGCCAGGACATTCCTAATGCCAGGTAGGTGATGGGTCATGAATCTTAATGCTTCTGTGATAATTCAAGTGTGGGTGTGCTTTAGCTCTGACACACCAGCTGGCTTCCTGCTCCACTGAAGCTTTGTACATGATGTTCTCTGTAGGTTACTGGGTAGGTTACTGGGAGGGAGGACTCCAAATGCTTTTCAAACTTTTAAGTATGCCTGTGGTTTTTTTTTTACCCTGAAGTATTTCGGGTAGTGGGTCTTGTAATGTGGTTCATGGTTTTTAACTAGGTCATATGTAGTATGTAGAGACATTCAAGAAGCAAAATAGGAAATCTCACTTCTGTAAACTCACCTGCTCATCTCTGAATTGACATGGAGCGCTAATGAGTATCCCATTTTGGGGTGGGGAAGGAATAGAAAGTAAGCAAACGTGGTATGGAGAAGTTACCTAACTCGAATCTTTTTTGTGAAACAAGCTTCTCTGTCCCTGTCCTCTGACCATTTAATATCTGGCTGTCATTCCCCTTGTACTTGGAGACTGTTGTAGCAGATTGGTCATGCTTTGTAATGGAATGTGACTGCAGCTAGATAAAAATCTTGGGGTTTTTAAAAAACCTTTTCTTAATGACTGAGCTGTGGAGGGAAGAATTAATGGAATAGTAAGGATCTTTCCAGTAACTATCACAGATATGCACGTAAGGGTCAGGCTTGATGAAACTCTCGAGCAAAACCTGACATCTACTGGTGGAACCGCAGTGGACTCTCCTCAGGGTGGAGGCATGTGCTGAAGAGCCTGTTTTATCCAAGTTCTGGCCCTTTTTGGCCACAGGTGTGTTGCATTGTGCCCTGCAGTAAGTGATGGTTAAGCATAAATTTAGAAGTCTAAAATCTGCCAAAACTGCAACATGCTTACATGCAAGCATAGCCATTAATGAAGGTAATTGTACCTTTCTAATTGTATCTGCTTTGAACACCATGTACAATGGATAGATGATGCTTTGTAGGCTTGTATTTTAGGCGAACTTTTGTAACGGTATTAAAAACTTAATATGGCTTTATGTTTATGTAATGTTTTTCTTGTGTCTTTAAAGGCTTGCCATGGATGTACATCCTTATCCAAATGTGATTGCAGTGGAGTAAAAGGTGAAAAGGTAAATATCTGATTTTTTTCTTCATATTCTCTTTACTGGTAGATCAACACAAACCACTGAGCCGTATGTCAGCTTCAGGTAACTGAACCTTATAGGTAATAGCTGTTGTTTCTTTCTCATGTCTTGTTTTCTTTGATTGTAATGTAGGCATGCACCAAAGAGCATAGCTGTTGTAACAACTTCAGGTATTGGGCCAGACCAACTTGCCCATCTGAGGGTATATGGAATTTCATATCATTTTCTCAAGAATGGGGAATAATGGCACAAGTCCTTCCAGCTATGTGGAAGGGCTAACCAGAAAAGAGACAAATTCTAGTAAAAGGGAAGGAATTCCTATTTACTGTCAAGGCCTGACTACACTAAATATTGTGGACATGCTAAGGTGTGGATTGTACAATAAATGGCTATGCTAGTAATGCTTCAGTGGGAATGTAAAACCAGAGTGAGTCTGAGTTGCTTTCCCACTTTCTTTGCCTTCGAGGCTCAAAAGTAACATGCTCTAAACTTGCAGTTTCTTACCTTATAACTTGTGTGGCTGTATACAAAGATGAGTGTTCTTGCTGTCTAGATGTTCAGCTGGACTGTGGAAGTGACACAATTCAGATGTAGCTTTCCCAACATACATAGTTGTCACGTAAGTTAGTAGCTAGTTAGTGGCCAAACACGTATTCTTGGATCAAGCAGAGTGAACCCCACAAAACAACCCTATGTGGGTCATTCAGTCCTACAGGCTGGTTTGGGCTGCCCTAAGACCAAGAGATGCATGTTGACATCTTGGAGCTTTCCTGCTTCCATGCAGCTTTGACTTTGAGTCTCACTGCCTGAGCTCGATATATCTGTGCAGTACTTGATTTTTCTATCACCATTATTTCTTATCATTTTCTAGTTTTTTCCCTTGAGTAAATGGCAGATGCCCAGCATTTCTTTTTAGCTACAGTGCTGTATAGATACATGGCTTAGTACTTGCTTGAATTGAGCCTTTCTGAAGTGGGGGAGTGTAGTTGTAAGGAAATTGTAGTTACATAGTTTCCATGTTGCTGTTGTCACAGGGAATCAATGTGATGTGGTCACTGCAAGGCGAAGAGACTGCCTGAAACACTTCCACTCTTAACCTTGTAAACGGTTTGCTTGAGATACAAAGTAGGCTTCTTAAAGATGTGAACTGATAGCTAAGAGTTTGATAAGCCTGTCTTATCAAACCACTTACCCTATCTTAGCGAGGTTCTAGAAGGGCCTCAGTGCTCTAGATTAATTTCTGATACATTTCAAAGGTGATTTTTGACATTGCATAAACAAGTGTAACCTCAAGTGACTGTAAGTAATACAAAGCAACCAGTTGCTGCCTTGGCGCTGTAATGTGCTGACACAGGATTTTACCATTGGCTGAGGTTAAACAAGGCAGATGTCCAAAATTCAGAGTAATTCTTGGTGCCACACCTGCCATCCAGGTAGCTCCAGACACATGAGGTCATTCCTTGCCATTTACTTGCTTTTAGTTCACGTATGTCCCTGATTTACGTATCTAGTGAAGAACAGTATCCCCTCAATAGCAAACTTTGAGTTAGATTTAGTTAGCCAAAATGTGCACCTGGTTCATGTGTTCCTACAGGATCTTCAAATGCAGGTGGCCAAATTGGATAGATCCTAACACCAGTCACAGGACTATTCTGGGTTTAGTTTGAAGGCACTGAAGCCTTAGGCTTACATTGCCAATACACGCATAGCAGGTACAACTTTGGAGACCCTTTCTGTATTTTGAAGTTGGCCTTTTTCTGGACTAGTCACAGCTGTTCTGTGAATTTAGTGAGGAAATGGGTATTGTCTGGCTGATGTGGATAAGGAAAACGTAGAAGTGAATCTTCTGGCTTTCTAAATAACATAAGTAATTTTCTCTCAGGGAGTCAGCTTTTTCCTTATACCACTATTATACATACAGGGACCATGACCCACTGGGTATACTCTAGTCCTTTGGTGTCATTTAATGAAATCAAGTTGCCTTTCTCTGGTGAAGAATATCTTGGGACTGTTTAGAGTCAGAGGGAGCTTTTTGTCCAAGTACAGTCAACAGCTGGAACATATGAGCCTTGCTCAAGATCAGGCTCTCTGGTACCATTATATATTGTGGGTTATGTTTCTACCCCTCCAGACTGTCCTAGCTAATGGTTAGCTGCACAGGAGAAACTCTTCTACATTTAGTTTCCAATCTCTGCTGGCCTTTTCTGGAGTGAATTATAACAAATCCAAAGCAGGAGAGTGAAAAGCCTGGTAGCTTTTTATGGAAATGAAGTGGGGAAGGAAGAGAAGGCCTCTGGTAGAACAAGCATCACATCTGCATCTGCCTGGAACGTTCTTAAGGGGCTGCAGATTGATCAAAGTGTAATCTTTTTATAAAATAAAGAATAAGTTAAAAAAGAAACCAAACCACAAAGGAAACCAGCTTCACCTGCAGTAAGACTGCTTGTTTTTTTCTTTTGTATGCCCAAGTCCCTTTAAGGATGGGAGTAGGTGTCTGAGACTCACACTTGTTAAATCAATAAATATAAGGCAAGTTTCTATCCTTAGAATAAAAATCTTAAGGATGGATTTGGGAACTGTGAAATCTGGGAACTGTGACTCATTTTCCACCTCAGTCAAGGTAAACGCAGTGTGATCCTGAGGAATGCCAGGGGTTTTATTGTGGGTGGGTGTTTCAAACCGCCCTTCTGAAGCTTGTAGGTAGTCATGTACATTATGTAAAGGAACAATGGAAAGCTAAGCCCATAGTTCTTAAGTATGATGTGTTGCTAGTGGAACTCGTTTGATCGTCTGTGCACACACCCCATTATGTCAGTTACCCTGTAATTACAAAGCCCTCAGTATTCTGATACCTTGATGGATTCAGCAGTTGAGCTCTGGAAAACCACAGGAGTTCTCTGTCATGCACATCCATGAGGGTTTTTCTTACAAATTCTTTGGTTTGATTTTTATCTTTAACAGCCTTAACTTTCCAGAGCCCTGTAGTAATACAAGACATCAAGGGCTCTCTTAAGATGAGTAGGTTGATCCATCACAGTGTACCACTTACATATTTGATATAAGCTATCTTCAGTATATGCTGTCTTCAACCCAGCTTTCTTGTAAATATTAGCTTTATTCCTGCTGAGTGTAAACTGCTGCTACAACACGTTTCAGGCTTTTGCTTTGTACTTGACCTTCACATTTGGTGTTTCTGCTTCCTTCTGCAATGACCTCTGAACAAGGAGTGAAACTCTATAGCTCCTTACTTAATTGGTGTATGAAAAGCATTAGACAAGCATTTGTTTAGATAACCTCTTCTCTCTGATTTTTCCCATTGGAAGTGTGACAATGTACTTCTAGAACTACCAGAAGTCAAGTGTACAGAATCAGTTTCTGTACTGGGAAGACAAGAACAGCCTTGTCAAATACATTCAGCTGAGCCCTGCACTTCTGTTCTAATGTGTTTTACTTCTAGCCTGAAACCAGCTTCTGCATCCAAATCACTGTCCTCTTACATTATGTCAACTAAGAAGTGCTGCTTTGTTCAGCTTAGCAGAGCTGAATATGTTCCTTTTGAGCTTCAAAAGTAGCCTTCTTCCTAAGCATCCTAGCATTCTATTCAGGATATCCAAATTTTAACAGATCACATAAAGTAATACAAACTGAACTGTAACAGGGAAAGTACTTGGTTTTGGGAGCCACAGCTCATATCTAACTGCTCCCATTCTGCTAGTGACACTTGTTTAACTTTGTCTCTACCATGAGCCCCTGCAACATCAGTAGCATGTTATCTGTTGGAGAATCAAAGCACAATGAGTTGGTGTTTAAAGTGGTATAATGAAGAAATGAGAGGAATTTAGTGGAGAAGTCAGTAAAAATTGATTGCACTGGGAGCCATCGTGCTGTTACTCACAGCAAGCTGCTGAGTAGTGAACTCAATCTGGTGAGAATATTAAAAGTGAAGTAAATTATTAAGCTGCTACATGCTGTTGCTTATAGGAATTGCTCTCACTTTGCAACTGCAGGAGAAGTGTGTAATTGCTTTTCACTTAAGGAACTGGATGATGATTGGGTTTTAAATAAAGATTGTTTGGCACTTCTGAGATTAACCTCCTTTAATGCTTAAAAGCTAGTTAATGAGTAAAAGCTAGCTAAAGGAATAAACACAGACACGGCACATGGAGCAGTGTCAAAGACAAACCAGTGGAACTTGTAGATTACTAGGCTGCTTTTACCTCAGCTGACAACAACATTCCAAGATGCTGATAAGATCAGGTCTTCTAAGACTGGGAAGAGGTGGTGATACTGAATCTCAGCTGCTCTAGCTGATGAAAGCTGAGAACCATGGGCCACAGCAAGCAAGCTGCATGCATCTTAGTCACCAACAGGGCTTGTGGCCCAGCACTACTGTGGTTTTACTTTACAGCAGCTATATGTGCTGCTGCTGGTATAGGCTTCCTTATTTCTCCTCTAGGCTTATGTAGCCACATTCAGAGCTGTGAGTGATCTTGCTGAAAACAAGTTTTATTGTAAGCTAGATTAGTTTTCAGCCCGAGTTTCTTCATACAAGTTATGTTACAGCACAACATGTGCTGTAAGGCAGCTTGCTCAAAGAAGGAACGTATTTTTCACAGTATCTAAGACACCTCAAAATAACTGCGAATGCACGATACTGGTTTTTAAGAGCAGGACTATTAGGCTCTATTCATTCAAATTGAGTTAAAATGATTAATAAGCTATTATTTAGTTATTACATATGGTTTGTCCATAGCCTTTTAGAAGGGAATTTCAGAAGGTTCTGAGTTTACTGTGTTTGTTGATGACAATGTAAGGGTTGCAACTCCAGAGACTCAACTGGGTTGTAAGCTCTTAATATATGAGCTCATACAAGCTTGATGCATGGGATTCTGTGAAGAACAGCTTCTACTATCTGAGCTCTGAAAGCATTTCAGATACTTTGCCTTTGTACACAGATACAAGAAATCCATGCCTCTTAGAAAGGAAGAATTCCATATTCTTGGGTTTTTCAGATATATGTTCTTGGAGCTTGAAGTGTTAAGAAAATTGTGTCCTAAGCTCCCTATTGCCTTCTGCTTAATGTACAGACAGTTGTACATCAGTCTAGTTTTAAGTAGCTACCCGTAGTTAACTCTTTGGACTCTGTGATGTTCATTGTTTTTGTAGGGAGGGCAGGAAGCAATATGTGCCTCTATTTCCAGATGTTACAGTCAGGTTCTTGCATGTATTTAGGCATTGAAATGGGCTGTCCAGCTACTGCTTTCCTGAATGTTTTTTGGTCCTTTTTTAAAGTTGTTATTGTATTTTTTTATAGGTATACCACAATAGTGCAAACATCCTGGTTTCTCTCCCCATAATGTCTGTTCATCAGCATTTAAGTTTCAGGAAGAAATTCTAAAAACTTAAATTTCTTGTATATGCTTTAAATCCGCATCTATCCCTGGTTTCTTAAATACCTGTGACCTATTATTAGAGTACATGGAACTATGCCAAGATTTAGTGTATCTTTGTTTAATTGGCTGTATCTTGCTGCTGCCTAAAGCATAATTTTAGGGTGTTTCCTAACCCTTTTTTTCTTTCTACCCCCAAGCAACAGTCATGTTCAAGCTTATAAGATGACAGTTTTGCCACATCTGTATAGTTGATTGAGGGCAATTACTTTGCCAGCTACTCTGGATTTATCACTAAATGAGATTGGAATCTGACTCCTCACCCATTCCCCAAGGAAATGATGGTTTATGGATGCTGCGTCTTTATTTTGCTATGGAAATTATCCTGTAATTTCAGGAGTAGAAGATGGATGGGATCAGAGCTGACATAAACCTTTCCTGTTCATGTTTTGCTGTAGTTTCTAGTCTGAAACAAAAAGTTATCCAGACTTTCTCAGTTCTTTCTGTGCTAGCAAAACTGACCAGTGACTGTCAGTCTTTGCATCTATGAGAAAATACATTGCATGTTTCCCAGGGAGGTTAATCTCACTATACTCTAAATAATACGCTTTTTGAAATGTCTTTCCAGTTTCAGTATGTTCTTGCAAGGCAGCAGGCAGTTTTTCCTGGTGAATTTGTATCCCCTGAATCCTCATGAAGGCAGGATGCTATATGCAAGGTGTGCAATAGGAAAATGCTGGAAGCAGAAGCAGCGTCTGAAAACCTTTCTCACTTATGGACTCCTTATACACTGTTGAAGGTGATAAATCAATCCTCCCCAGTATCATCTGTATTCCAGAGAGCTGGATCATCTTGGTTTCTCCCCCTACCCAGCTTGCCCACATTTCTTCCTCCAACCACTTTTTTTGACCAAAAGTAGCTATTAGAGTGCAGCTATTCCCTCTGTAATTAGTTTGATACAGTTCCCTTGGGAAGTGTCTGGTGTAATCCCTCAGCTGTCCCCAGGCATAGTCCTTCCAATCATCTGTTCACTCTTGGGGGTAATTTGCTGGTAAAATCCACTGAAGTTGCTCTGGCAACAGTTTCCTCAGGCAAATCTCTCATTGTTGCTGCTCACTTTCAAAGTGGGCTTGGAAAACACTTGGAGTTTCAATAGTGCAGTTTACTAGCATCTCTGTTGCCTTCCCGTATGTCTCTTGCTTAACTGTTTGGCTTCATGTTTCACTTTGAAGGCCTTGGCTTCCCACTTCTGTGACTGCTCAGAGAGGAGACCTCAAAGTAGCTGTGTTTTAGAGAACAGTTCTGAAGCCTTCGATGACACCCAAGGCCAGCCCTGTGCTACAGCTCTGTCCTAGTAACTATGTGCAGGTATTCCTTTCTCTAACAAAAGTGTCAAGTGTGACCAAGTTGAGATTAGCAGGCATTGCGTAGCCCAGCTAGCCCCTGACACTGCTGACATGCCTCTTGTACACTGGTGTGTTTCCTAAGTGTACAAAATCAGTTCGTGCCAGTGCTTGCTTCAGAGTCTGTCTCTAACGTTTTTTTTCTTGTCTGGCACTCCCAAATTCCTTATTCTCTCTCCTTCAGGAGCACACTAACCCTTTCATGTCCTGGATGACACAGTAATACTCCTCCACAATCTTGCTCAGATGAGATAGCACACCAGCTGTGCTCCATGCGGTTTGCATGGCAGAGTTTGGGGGTGGGAGGGTGGGGGTGGGGGAGAGGGTGGCTACAGGGTTGGCTTCCTCCAGGTCTGAAAGAGCCCATGCCAGCTGGCTCCCAGATGGACCCACTGCTGGCCAAGGCTGAGCTCATCAGCATCCATGGTAGCACCTCTGGAATAACACTAGAAGAGGAAAAAGTGCAGCAGCAATTGCAGCCAGAGGGAGGAGTGAGTATATGTGGGAGAAACAGCTCCGCAGACCCCAGCATTAGTGCAGAAGGAGGGAGGGGATGCTTTAGGCACCAGAGCAGAGGTTCTCCTGCAGCCTATGGTGCAGCCCATGGTGGGTCAGGCTGTGTCCCTGCTTCACATGGAGGTCCACGGTGGAGCAGATCTCCACCTACAGCCTGGGGAAGACCCTGTGTCAGTGCAGAGGGATGCCTGAAGGATCCTGTGAGCCTGTGCTGGAGCAGGCTCCTGGTAGGACCTAGGAGCAGAATTGATGAGCCCACACTGGAGCAGGTTTGCTGCTGGACTGGTGTCCCTGTTAGGGAACCATGCTGGCGCAGCCTTTTCCTGAAGGACTGCACCCTGTGGGAGGGACACACAGTGGAGCTGTTCATGGATGACCACACACTGGAGAAGGGGAGGAGTGTGAAGAGGAAGGAGCAGCAGAGACAGGGCATGATGAATTCACCACAACCCTTGTTCCCTGTTCCCCTGCACCACTGGGGGGAGAAGGAAGGGAAACTGGGAGTACAGTTGACCCCAGGAAGCAGAGAGTGGTGGGAGAGAGGTGTTTCAAGATTTGGGGTTTATTTCTCATTGCCCAGCTTTGACTTTTGGCTGGCAATAAATTAAACTGATTTCCCTGAGTCCAGTTTGCCTGTGATGGTAATTAGTGAGTGATCTCCATTATTATATCATTATAATGTCATTATATCAACCCTTGAGCTTTTCATTCTATTTTCTGTGTCCAGCTGAAGAAAGGAGTGATAGAGTGGCTTGGTGGCGATCTAGTGCCTAGCCAGGGTTAACCCACTACAATACAGCCTGCACTTTGTGTGCAAAAGCCAGTCTGGACACTGACTGTCAACCTAGCCCCAACTTATTATGCCATTTCAGCATTTCCACAAGGGACAGAAGCTGTCTGTCCTATAAAAGAGAGCAGTATGTGACCTACAGGACAAGAGGAGTATGTTTAGATTTAATTAATAGGAAGCCAACTTTAGCAGACCAGTTAATGAGCAGTCTATTTCTATCCAAGGAATCCTTCTGAGTCTCACTGTATAGTTAGGACTAAGTACAGTGCAACTGTACAGCTGCCTGTTTCATAAGCAGTTATGTGTACTGATTGATGTAACAGAGCTGTAGGAAATACCTGTTTATGCAGTAGAAGAGTGTACCATAAAATAGATATGTGCAAAAAAAGGTGTATTCTGATACTTCCTTACTTTACTGATTGAAACCTTAATATTTACTGATTTTACTGATTTTTGAGAGTCTATGACATACGAGGAATAAAAGTAAATATCTTGGGAATTTTCAGCTATGCATATTTTGGAACTGCAGGTAAGTGACATTGTTGACTTACACTGACATAGTATTTGTTACACTGCTGATGGGTTACCATGGCTCATCATTGTGTAAGTATTTAGCAAAACATGGTTGCTAATTGAAGGCTTATGATTTTAGGAGGTGACAGATAAAAGAAATGAGAAACCTGATTTCTTTGCTGTCTTGTGTCTGTCTCACTTGATTTAGATTGTAAGTACTGTGGGCTGGACCCCTGTTTGTGTTCTGTATTTGTACAGTGTTTAGCCTACACCCCAGGGCTGGGATCTTAGTTGCTTTTATGTTGCCATGGAATGATGTGGGTTGGAAGGGACCTTAAAGCTTATCCAGTTCCAAACCCTTGCCATGGGCAGGGACACCTCCCACTAGATTAGGTTGCTCCAAGCTCTGTCCAATCTAGCTTTGAATGCTGCTAGGAATGGGGCAGCCCCTCTGTTAGTTTAAAGACGTTCCTCGTCTTCTCCCTTTGTCAAAATCTTCCCTCCAGGTGTCTTTTAAGCCCCTTTAGGCACTGGGAGCTGCTCTAAAGTCTTCCTGGAGCTTTCCGCAAGCTAAAAATTCCCAGCTCTCTCAGCCTGTCTCCAGTGCAGAGCTGCTCCAGCCCTCAGAGCATCTCATGGCCTCCTCTGCTTGCTCCACCAGGTCCGTGTCGTTCTTATGTTGGGGGCCCCAGAACTGTGCACAGTACTCCAGTTGGGGTCTTGCCAGAATGGATTAGAAGGGGAGAATCCCCTCTCAACCTGCTGATCATGCTGCTGGTGATGCAGCCCAGGATCCTGTTGGCTTTCTGGGCTGCAAGTGCACATGGCCAGGTCACATTGAGCTTCTTGTCAAGCAATACCCCCAAGTACTTCTCCTCAGGGCTGCTCTGAATGCAGTCTCAGCCCACCCTATATCTGTGCTTGGGTGTAGGACCTTGTATTTAGCCTTGTTGAACTTCATAAGGTTGGCATTGGCCCACCTCTCAGGCATGGTCCTTCTGGGTGGCATCTCTTCCTTCCAGTGTGTTGACTGCACAAAGCTTGGTGTCATCAGCAAACCTGCTAAGGTCAATCCCACTGTCTATGCTGCCAACAAAGATGCTGAACAGTGCCACTTCCAACACCAGCCCCTGAAGGACACCACTTGTCACTGATGTCCAGTTAGACATTGACTCCAACTCTGAGTGTGACCATCCAGCCCATTCATTATCTGCCAAGTGGTCCAGCCATAAAATCCATGTCTGTCTAATTTAGAGACGAGGATGTCATGCAGTGACAAATGCTCTGCACAAGACCAGGTAGCTGGTGTTGCTTGCTCTTCCCTTATCCACCAGTGCTGTAGCCCATCATAGAAGGCCACCACATGTATCAGGCATAATCTGCCCTTAATAAAGCCATGTTGGCTGTCACCCATAACCTCCTTATTTTCCTTATGCCTCAGCATAGTTTCCCAAAGGATCTGCTTCACAATCTTGCAACTGTGAAATAATAAACAACAATCATGGCATAGCAGCAATCTGCATCCTTCTGAGAGCTTTTACAGGTATTGCAGCAGAGGGGAATGTTCAGGAGAGACTTGTTAAAATAAAGCTGTGTTTTTATAAGAAGGGGGGGAGTTCTATGTGTTTAAGCAGCACAGGAGAAACAGATGGTTGAATTATTGTGATAAGTAGGTGGCTTAAATAATGCATAAACATCCTATGAAGCCTGTGTAAGTGGTCCCATTAAAGGCAATATATGTGTATGTTCAGGAATTTCTGTAGCTAAGCAGGGGAAATGTTTAATCACTGTGTTAGGCTTTTTGCCCGCATCCAAAGGGGCGTGACCAGCAGGTCCAAGGAGGTGATCCTGCCCCTCTACTCTGCTCTCATGGGACCTCACCTGGAGCATTGTGTGCAGTTCTGGTGTCCTCAACATAAAAAGGACATGGAGCTGTTGGAACAAGTCCAGAGGAGGCCACGAGGATGGTCAGGGACTGGAGCATCTCCCATACGAAGACAGGCTGAGGAAGTTGGGGCTGTTCAGCCTGGAGAAGAGAAGGCTGCGTGGAGACCTCATAGCAGCCTTCCAGTATCTGAAGGGGGCCTATAGGGATGCTTGGGAGGGGCTCTTTATTAGGGATTGTAGTGACAGAACAAGGGGTAACGGATTCCAACTTAAACAGGGGAGGTTTAGATTGGATATAGGGAAGAAATTCTTTACTGTTAGGATGGTGAGGCACTGGAATGGGTTGCCCAAGGAAGTTGTGAGTGCTCCATTCCTGGTGGTGTTCAAGGCCAGGTTGGGCAAAGCCTTGGGTGGCATGGTTTAGTGTGAGGTGTCCCTGCTTCTGGCAGGAGGGTTGGAACTGGATGATCTTAAGGTCCTTTCCAACCCAAGTATGCTATAATTCTATGATGTCTTCCTACAGAAAACCAGAAAGATAATATGCTTTCTGAATATTTCAATCAAAGTATAAGCTTTTGTCCTGTTACACCTCTACTGTCTTTTACTCCTTTTGTAGGGTGAAAGGGGATTTCCAGGCTTGGAAGGACAGCCAGGTTTGCCTGGATTTCCAGGACCAGAAGGACCACCTGGTCCAAGAGGCTCGAAGGTAAGGCCCAACTCCCTTGAACAGCATGAAAATACTAGGTAGTGTTAGTTTGCTTGTAGTGCTGATCCTAAATCATTCCAACACTCCTGATTACCATTGACTTAATAGTCAAAGTCTTCAGATGTTGGAGTATTACTCAGGTTTTTGGTTGGTTTTAATAGTCAACCATAGGGAAAAGATTTCCTTTCGGTTTCCTATTCTTTACATAAATATGCTAGCAAACACTACACATGTCCTTGCATCCTTTCAGTAGGCACTGCAGGTTGAGGTGAAATAACAGGTTCGGCCAGGTGCTGTAATGTAGTTTTATTAGTCCCTGCCATAGTGCACTCCATCACTTGGCTTACTGATAAGAGTGCTATTGGGCTGTCAGTTGCCTGCAGGGGTCCCACCACATGAGTAAACTGAAGTTTGCACCTGGTGGCATTCTTGGGCTGGCTTTGGAGAGGCAATGCAAATGAAGGTCTCACTGAGCCAGTGTATAGAGCTGAGGAATGCTCCCTGCTTTCCCTGCAGGGCTTCAGTTTGTACTGAATTGCATCGTTACACTCAGGTGGTACAATACGGCATTAAAATGTTGGAAAGCCTTCCTCTCATTGGATTGATGTTCAGTACACACAAGGTGATCCAGGATCTGCCATTTCTTTTGTAAATGCTCACAGTATAAATTCAGAGAAGCCATCAAAAAGGAGCAAAGAGAAAATAAGTAGGTGACAAGAAAAAAAATGAAAGTCTATGCTGAAAGAAAATATTAATCAGATGTAACAAGAGTGAAACAGAGGGGCCCTGGACTAGAAACCTTGATTATATTTTTATTCCCTAAATGCCTTTTCTTCTCAAGGAAAGTTCTGTGTCGTAATACAAAATAGTGGTACAGTGTCATTTACATTTACTGTTGTACATCTTGTTTTGCCCACAAGAGGTCTCTGTAGGATATTAGACCAAAGCAGATGACAGGTACCTGGTATTGGGCATTCTCAAACTGCTTTAGCTGTTTAAAAACACGTTTCCTGTAACTCTGGCTTGTCAGCTGTAAGAAATACTTTTCAATTCAAAGTCATCACCCAAATAAGACAGCTCTGAACCTTGTTACTCAAGAAATAACAACTGGTATAGTTCTTAGTGCACTTACTGTGAACATGGAGAAGAAATTTTGTGCTTCCAGTTTAATTTGATAGAAAGGCAGACTGAAAACTTGAGTGTGGTTTTTGGTTTGTTGTTGTTGGTTTTTTCTTTTAGGGTGA
>NDXB01000252.1:0-21147 GCA_002631895.1 Agapornis roseicollis
GACCACCACCCCCAAGTCCTTCTCGGCAGGGCTGCTCTCAATCTCCTCTCTGCCCAACCTGTACCTGTGATTCATAGTTACTGAAAATCACAAATTGTTTCCTGTACAAGTATTTGTTACAATCATATTTGACATTCCCAGTCCAATTAAAAAAACCCAAAAACACCAAAAAAGCACCAAAAAAAAAACCCCAAGAACCGAACCAAACCAACCAACCAAATAAGAATTCACACATTGTTTTCCTTCCAGATAGGAGAAATTAAAAAACAGAGGAGTGAAATCCAGCATCCCGATTAGAATCCAATTTGTGTAATTGCAGTAATCAAGCAGTGCTAAGTAAGGAAAACTGCAGTTGCGGTTAGATACATCATTATTCACATTCGCTTATTCTGTTGTCATTCTCTGAATTGTTATACAGCTGTGAAGTTTCACCTCAGAAAGAGCTGCACAGCAGTGATAGACAAAACCAGGGATAATAGGTGCTTAGGGTTTGCATAAAGCTGCATATACCTTTAGCTTGATTCTTTAGATGCCAAAGGATGATAATCTGGTCTTTTGCTGTCAGAATTTCTGAGGAACCTCTACCTGCTTTGGTCCTTAGAGCTTTATCAGGCTCAGCAAAGATGACTCCAAAAGGACTGTTCAGTTAAAAAGCCTCTTTTTTACATCCTTGTGATTTTCTGCTATTCTGAGGCAGGGGAAGGAGTTTGCGCGTACTTTGCAAATGTGTTAGGAGAATGTAGTCTTTCTCCTGCTAGAATTAAAATAGGTTTCTGTATTGAACTGTCAAATGCTCCGTTGACAAAGTAAGTAATTCATAAAGCCATTGTAGGATGGGCTGAGTCACAGAGTTATGGCTTCATACTTGTTTAATCCATACTGTGAGTAGGTATCGGATGGATTTTAGCCATTAGTACCTTACAGCACAGGAACAATTTCAGTGCAATTTTCAGCTTTGCTTTCCTTTCTTTCTAATCAAAAGGTGTTTGCCTAAGCTTCTATCCTGCAAGCTTAATGAGGAACCCATTCTAGCAAGTAAATACAGGGATTTTGATAGGTATTCAACTCAAGCCAAGAGAGGGTTTAGGGTTTTGTGGTTTTGTTGCAAAATGAAATGTCAATGGTATATTTCAATAAATGTACTTACACAAAGTCTGCTTTTAATTTCACAAGATGCTAACTCCAGCTTCATCAGGCTTATCTTCGTGCCATTGCTGGATCTTTAATTCTTCTTTTGTTAGTCTCTTAAGAGTCCGTATAACTTTTAACAGGAATCTGGCTGAGCCAAAAAGGAAATCATCTCAATAATGCTGCATGCCAGTGCTTTGTGTACATCTCATTATCACAATATGCTAAGTCAGTCAGAGGCTAAGCATGATATTGAAAACACAAGAGGAAGTCCTTATGAAAGTAAAACTGTTCTTCATAGTGGAAGACTGATAGTTCAAACTCATCCAGATGTCTAAGGGTTGATCAAAACTGTAACAGCACTAGATACTCAGTTGCTTACAGGGCTGCTCTTCATCTCACTGTCCTATCAATCTATTTTAAACATTTTGTCAAGGGTTCTGCACAAAACTGAGGAAAAAGGGGGATTACTTTCATCTCTGATGAAGCAAAGAATGAAAGTCTTACTGTCAAAAGTAGTAAATGTGCCTGTGCTTTCCTTATCCTCATTTTTTTTAAACCACTAACAATGTCATTCATTCTGAATATCAAGACTACAAAGGGTAAAAGGACTGTTTATTCAAAAGACCTTCTGAAAATGGCATAGGAAGTAGGAAGCCTTGCATTTATACTGGTAATCCCTCACCTCCTGACAGCACTCATCTGCTAGAGAAAGGAGTGTTGTAACATCTGGCTCAGTGTGGTGAGTTTTCATCTTCTGTTGGGAGGGTTGATGTCATGTAAGAAACAGAGGAGCAGACTAACTATTGTAAATGAGAGGCAGCAGCAGTGCTTATCCTGGGAGCTGGGGCTCATGGATCACTTGAATGGCTGCCTGCAGCCCCCGTGTGTTGATTCTGGCCGATTAACCATGCTATTAATCTTCAAAAAGCTTTAAAGCACAAGTGTTTTGGAGACTGAATGTAGGTGAGAATGTGCAGGTGTCATTTACACAATACAGCCATCTTCCATGCTCTTTTTCCCCACAAACAGCTCTCCCGGTCATTTAAAGCACAGAAGGAAATTCTTTCTACCCTGTCTGAGGTTACTGGGAGCATCAGGATTTGTAACGTTTTGCAAGAAGGCAGCGCAGTTAATAAGAATCAGACGGATATTTGTGTGGAAAATTTATACACTTCACTCAACACACATCATTCACATTTCAAGTTTTGATCGTCCCCACAATGTATTAGCAGTCCACGTTTAAAGAAAGGAGTCGCTGCATGAGTCATCTCAGTCCTGTATCAACCAACATTTCAATTCTCTGCTATATTCTGTTCTATTCTTTTGGGAAAGAGCAGCACATGAGAACAGGGCAATTTTAGGCAATTCAAAGGTTATACCATGCTTGACACCTGACTTCACTTTAGTAACACCTGCCTGAAGAATAATTAGCAGGCCACTTTTAAAGAAAGAACTTCCATACACCACAGATGGCATTTTTCATACCAGACAGGCAACGATGTATGTTGGAAGTGAGCCAGACTGTCTGCAAAAACTGTGAGAAACTCAAGACAGACATCTGAGTGGAAGGAAAGTTTTACCTTCCTCAACACCCCTACCCCCCTGCAATCATTTGGGAACATCTGTTCAAACCTACCTCTATATATAATGCGTCTTATTTTTCTTATCTACTAATGCCACAAATTTTAGGAGAAGGAAAGCAGCATAGCAAGTTTCTTCTATATTGGTTATGAAGGCTACAATTTAATCACATAACGTGATGATTTGCCAGCTATGGAAATCCCATATTATAAGACTCTTGTCAGAACCAAGAACAAAATTTTCTTAACTGGCTGGTAATATGAGGTACTCGAGTCACATTTCCATAAAGTGGGCCTAATTTTCACTGTGTACTCAAACCTTTGTTGAATCAGGATACCGTGTGTCATAATGGGGGCACAAAATCAACAGTCACTTCGGACATTATTGGCTAATGTCTTAATCCTGGACTGTTCACTGATTTGCACGAACTTTTGTGTGTACTTTGGGCTAAATCCAAATCCCGGTGAAATCAATCGTAATCTTTCCACTGCCATCCATAGCCTTTAGATGAGGCCCTTTGCTTCCTTAGAAGAACCTTTACTTCTCTCCTGCAAATGTATTCTATATAAAAGTATGCCTAAGAACCCTTCAGAACACTGTCATCAGAATCAAATGTCTTGCACAAGTATGCTAAAATTGGAAATGTAACAGCTCTATGTTGTACTTAGTATCATTTATGAACTAAAAAATTGTGCATTTTATTTCCACCGTTCTAATGGATAGGTTTACATGTGAGAATTATAGAAATACATATACAAAATTATTTACAATGTGTTGTAATTTCAAACGTGGGTGCTTTTCTTCTCCCCTGGTAGTTTTTACACTCTTAAATGCATTTCTGTGGTGATTGCATAAAATTTTTCTAAGGGCACATTTCAAGATACATTTTTAATTTGGGAAAATGCCCATTTCAGTATTTTCTCAGCTGTGCATGGGACTTTCTTGGCAAATAATGTGGCAAGTATTCAGAATAGGCATATTTCTAAAAACCCTGCAGTCCATAAGCAAACATAAGTGACATACAGTCTCTAGATATTCATGGTGACGCTAAGGATGAAAATGTGTCCCTAAATAATAAACCGCTTGTACAGATATTTGCCACATTTATTGCTTCGTTTAGTTTAGGAAAACACTTTTATGACATGAAGCCCATGATATTATGATGCACTTAGGAGACAAGAAGGTTCCAACACAAAGCAATTACTGTGCTGTTTACTTAAAGGATGAGTGAATCCGAAACTTGTTGGTCACTAATGTGAAATAACATTTTACAAGCTCAGTTTTCAAAATTTACAAATAAAATCTCAGTGCTAGCAGAAAAGTACTTACAGCCAAATATCTTCTCTCTTTTGGGAGAGGGAAAAGCCTATCTGTGAACTGGTAATGGTATTTCGTTAGACGACAGAACAGGATATTTAAACTCAGGCCTATAACCTTAATAGGTAAAACTTTCTAAAACAATCACATTGGTACACAAAACCCAAAACCATTTATGGAAAGAACAGAGGTGTGCAATGTATTTTATTCTAGTCAGTCCTCTGAATAGAACTGATGCCATTTTAATTATTATTTAATGTCCTGGATCACACTCTTATACCTTATCGTAATGTATCCTTCAATTCTGCTTTGAAGAACCACCTATTTACTCTTCCTTTATGAATCCTGTTAGAGGAAGGAGTCAGGGTCATGCATTGGAAGAGTTTGCCATAGAAAGCATTCAAAGACTAAATAAGACAAAAAAAAAAGAACAGAACCATGCCTGTTCTCACAGCACATTTAGCAGCACACTGAACCTAATCCCAAAAGGCTTACTGTGCCTGTGATACAAGGTGGCCAGTACAAATTACTTGAGTCACTTGCCATTTATCCATTGAAAAGGCTAATTCAAAACTTACCTTTCTTTATAAATGTTTGTAGTCTGCCTATAGAAAGGCACTGGAACTATGATTGAGGGGTTTCCTGGTTGTTGCTATTAACCCAGGCTGCTGCCCAGGTGATTGCTTTCAACTGAATTAAAGTTTCACTAGATTTCCACAGAAGGGAGTCATAACAACTCAGACGCCAGAAAAGGGACAATGGCTGAGAGATCTGCATGCACAATTTGGACAGAAGTAATAAATAGCTGGGAAACTTCCAATACCTTTGCGGTTTCCACAGATGACTGTGATAACCTCTTATAATGCCATGTGGAGGCCCTGACTAACAGTCAGGGGCCCTAAATTACATTGAAATGGATTCCCACACTGTGGCTTTCAGCTGTAAATGATGTCAAAAGGCTATGGGCTTAAAATAAAAATGAACAGAAATATATATATATATAAAGCAAATGAGCTCCAGTAAGGCCTTGTTAATCTGAGGTAACCATCATTGAAGCCCTAGGATAGTTAATGCTGGTTGTCAGCTACATTTTCCTTTTAAAATCAACATAGACAGGTTGTGTACAGAATTCTCCTTTTCAATCCACACACATTATATAGCTTTATTAAGTTACAGTATGTAATTGGTTAAACATTCCTCTTTAAAATGTCTCAAATCTTGTAGCCGATCTTAAATACCGCATGTACTCTATTAAATACAAGCTCACCCGAGAGACATAAACTGACTGAAGCCAGGAAATTCTAAGTGAAGGCTCAAGCTGACATTTTGTCCCTAACTTATAAAACTGTGTTTCCTCATAGCTACCAAGAGTGCATGTCCTAATGGTGTTTCGTTCTTTATTTAGACAAATAATATTATTGCAGCAGTCAGAGCTTTCATTTAAGAAAGCAGCCTATATAAACTACCTTGAAACTTGGCCTCTAGTGGGAAGACACAGGTATAGAGTCTCTCCTTCTTGTGCTCCTTTTTTGGACTATGTTTAGGTCTGATGAAAAGAAAACAAAGCTAAGAAAAGACAAGCGCTGAACTAACCTCCGAAACAGCTTTCAATCTGTGATTTCACTAATTCAGCCAGTTTGCAACGGTGTTATTTTAGCCGCGCCTCTTGAACTGCTTGTCTCAAAATAAATCTGAAAGCAATGAAGACATAGTAAACAAAAACACAAAATAAAGTAAAAACTTAACAGTCATAAGGGAAGAGAAAGAAACCCTGCAAATAGGATGTAGCCGCATATCTCAGAGAGAGCAGAAAAAAGAGTTACCATCCATCATGATGCAAATGAAACTGTTTAGCATCGCTGCCTTTTAACAGTGAAACGTATTTTCTGTGTGTGTTTCCTAAGAGTGCACATTTCTGTGTCTGGCTCAGTGATATGCTAACAACAGAACATCGAAGAGAGGTATACTCTGAACAGATGCAATATCAAAATTGCTGTAACTCAAAACCTACAATATTAGTTTTTGGAAGCGTGGTCCACTGACAATAAGTCATGAAAAGTGATTAGCCACTATTTAATAACAGGAAGTAATAAAGATAAATAAACTAAACTAGGTTTCATTGCATTTCACTCTATAACCAAATGCCTGCACAACTCTGGGCAAATCACAATGAAGATAAAATAAAACTTCATGTTATAGTTCAAAAGCCTTTATCCATAGCTGTTTTCAGCAACAAAATGATGCTTAAACTTTGATACAAATTCATAACTCATTACACCTGATGACTGATCCCAGGGTCTTCCGTAAGACAACGTTTGGGGCATTTAGAACAAAATGAGGTATCTCCTGTATTGATGAGTCCTGCTGAGCAGACTGACAAAGTGGAGCTAACCCACAATGTGGAGAGTGCAGGGTGTTCATTGCTGCTGTGTGTGGCTTACATGAGCTAGCTGAAATCTGGAGGAAGCACATCTGTATTTCTGTAGGGCTGTGCAGCTCACTGTGCTTAGACATCATAGCTTCAAGTTCTGCCACTGTACAATCTCTGCTCTGCACCATACTGCACTCACCAATGATGTATCCACAAAACAGTTGTTTAAAGCCACCAGAGGTCTTTAAGTGATATCAGCGGTTGCTACATAGAGTTAGCGCTTTACAGCCACATTCAAAGTCTGAGCTGCTTTTAAAATAAGGGAAATGATGAATTTTGTTAGTTGGTTGTTTTTTTCCCCTGTAATATAAAGTAACTTGCCCCTTTGTTTGCAGATTTGTTCCGTTATCTAAACAGAAATTTTCCCAGCAGTGTAAAGGCATTTGCACGTTTCTTTCTCTTCAACCTGTGCTTTAAGTCTCAACAGATTCAGTTAAAACTAGGAAAATGGAAAAAGGCTATCTCTCAGTAGGAAAGAATTCTTCCTGGTAATGAGATTATTATGGCTCACAGATTGCCATCATCACACATCCTGGTTGCTCCTCCTCTGCAAGTAACCCAGTCCAATCACCATGCCTCTAACAGAATAACGCACCTCTCAAAATGCCTTGGGCTAGGAACACATTGCTGGTGCATTTCTGGTAATATAAATAAAGCACTTCCATTTGTTTTGTGAAATGTCAGCTCAAACTTGGCTGATCCCTTTTCAGATTCAGTCTTAAACTTTTTATGAAAGACAGCGACAAACAGTTCTGCAAACCTAAAAAGGCATTTTTGGCAATCAGAGTATTTGAAAGACAATAATCTCTCCCTTCTCTGCTATCAAAGCGAGTCGTGCTATAGTTGGATAAATCTCTGTTGTTAAAAAGCATTATTTGAAAATTCAAGATTTTTTTTCAAATTTTCATTCTAATTTTTTATTTTGAAATTTAGCTCTATTTCATTTAAGAGGGAAACAACAACAACAAACACAAAACAAAACAAAACAAAACCCAACAACCAACAGGCAAGAATAAAAAGATTTAGTCTGAATCACTGGAGGTTTTTTCCTGTTTTGAAAACCATCACCCAAAAAACCTTTCCCATCCAACCATGAAATAAAAACTATCAAGCATTCACAAGAAGTTGGCTTACTTCTCTATCCTACTCCCATCCGCAGCAATTTGATATGACAAAGGCGTTTGAAAAAGAACTGAGACAGAAAAGCGAACCCCTTAACTGCTGAAATCAAGAAAATGCTCTGAAGACTTTAAAGAAATCAATTACCCATTGCGAGGACATTTTAAACTAAAATGATCATGAGAGCAATTAATGTGCAAGAAAGATCCAATCCACAGTGAAAGCAATTTGAAAACCGGACAGAGAGCTCCTGGTCACATTTCAGTTCTATGATGCTCTACTGCTCCACGCAGCAGAGCTGCAGTGAATGCTCACCAGAATGTACTAGGATGTGCACGTTTCTTACTCGCTCTTTCTTCCACTTAAATCTCCTTCTATCACACTGCCCAGTCCCATTCATCTCCAAATTCCTCTGGAGTTTTTTTTCTTCTGAAGAGCTTTATTGAACAACGGCGATGTATTGTAAGTGTGTCCCTTCCTGTTGTTTATTCCCTTTCACCCATTTCCATGAAGTATAAAATAATCCTTTATATTTGCTCTAAATCTGGAAAAATGGTTGAACAGATTCTTGCTGGTTTTGGCTGGAGACATTATTAACTGCCAGATGTCTTCTTCCTGCTAAAGGAAAGAGTTTCCCACCCGGATCAATGTAAAAGGTTTATCCGAGATTAAAAGTCTAAATTCGGAGACATAGCTTTGTGTTATCCACTACACCCCAAAAGAGCCCAAAAAGGCAGAGCTCCTTAGGACTTTTACAACAAACCCCATTTAAAATATTCTATGAAATCACTGTAGAGAGACCAGGATTATTTAAAAAGGATTATTTATTAAACATATTTCTTTACAAAGTACAATCAATGGTTTGCATTTATTTGGCGTTTTGGTATTTGCCTGTATGTACACAAAAGCTTATAACAGAAAATGTGTCTTGATTTTACAAATGGGACACAATACTGAGTTACCTTCCTATTTGGATTTCTACCAACATAAACAG
The DNA here is from genome assembly GCA_002631895.1 of Agapornis roseicollis. Taxonomy (NCBI): domain Eukaryota; kingdom Metazoa; phylum Chordata; class Aves; order Psittaciformes; family Psittacidae; genus Agapornis; species Agapornis roseicollis. Next base: position 8,574 of record NDXB01000252.1, read on the forward strand.
TTGATAATAACTTTCAGCTTAACTGCTGTTCTCCTAAACTGAAGATGAAGCGACAACATTTCTGCAGAGTGTCAGTATTTATCAATGTACTCCATAATGACAAAGTAGAAATGAATAATCCTTCAGGAAGTTTCCACTGAGCATAAGTGGAACATGACATTTTTGGCAGGTTACTGGATTATCCCTATGATCCTAAAAATCATTTTTTTGCAGTTATAAGATAGAAGAATTGAGGAGCTAGGTAAGTTTAATAATACCCTATTAGCAGCAGTTGATAGTAAATGCAACATAAGGTTTGTTTTGTCTGTCATACAAGTACGTGTCCTAGCAGACACTACTGTATTGTTCTCTACTAGAACAAAAGTATCTGCATGTATTGTATGTCTTTGGAAAAACAAAACAAAAATAAAGAGACAAAAAGCCATTTATTGTCTTGAGTGACTATTGCCATCAGCTAATATGAATGCATTGCTAAAATTAGTGAAGACAGGAAAATGCTGTAAGGTAAATATATACAGAGTTAAAATACATTTCTTATCCACTAGATAGTGATTTTGTGGCACTGTGGTTTTCAGAATATAACGTCTGTTGAGAGCAATGTAATTTTCAGTGCAAGCTAAAGCAAAAATACCTGCCCACTGTCATAAACATGACAAACAAATCTGGAATGTTCAAAGTAAGCTTGTCTTCCACTTCTCCACTCTTGAGGCACCTTTAAGACATGGCACTTACTGTAAACCATCTAAAAATCAAGAAAACCAGACACAATAAGCCTGAATTTTCCAAACAACTTTAAAAATCACTGCCAGAGTCACTTGCATACGTAAACGATGCCCGTGTAAGGCTTGCCAGCAAAGCATCTTTCCTGAGAACGGAGCTGGGACACTCTCTGTGTATCATAAGTGTGCGTGCTCAGAGCTGTGGTCGCTGTCGTGGCTGTCGTCGTTCGCTAGTGAGTCCCCTGTGTGCTGGAGACCGGCTGCGCCGATGCCAGAGAGCTCCGAGGGGAGCAGTGTGCCCTTTTTCACATTCACCAGTTCCTTCTCCCGGGCTGCTGCCCCTTGCTGGCCCCCTTTTACCCGCTTCCACTTCATTCGTCTGTTCTGGAACCAAACTTTAACCTTTGCAGAGGACAAAACAAGAAAATAAAGATGGGGTCATTGAAGGTAACAATGATCTTTATAGCTGTAGCACGGCACCGGGCTGTATTGTTTTGGGTTTTTTTCCTTTCTGTCTGTACGGTAAAAAGCTTAGCAAGCCTTCCCTGAAGAGCAGGCAATCCAGTTTTAGATAGGATATGAACACTGGGGATATGAAGATAAGAACAGCAAGGGAGAAGAAGGGGTACTGCAAGGCAGCAGCAGGGCTATCTGCAGCAGACAGCTCCCAGGAAGACCTCAGAGCCCTTTACAAAGCATTGCAAAAGAAATACCACATATTCTTGGAACATGTTTTAGTGACATTTCATAGGTAGAGAAATAGATGGAAAAGGGCTCCCAGGAAGGAACTGTGCAGAAACCCCTACATTTCATGTACTAGAGAGCCCCATGTGGTGGCAGGGCAGATACTGCTGCCCCTTGCACTTACAGTGCTTGTAATTGACCTTCAGAAGAGGATAGTTACTTCAGACACTAACGTGCACTGGAAAGTTTGCATTCCTTTCTGCCTGTTTCTTCCTGTAAACTTTGTGGTAAGTTTCAGATGGAGCACTTCAAAAGCTCTTTTTTATTTATCTATTTGCTGAAGGATGTGAAGAGCATTTCTTACTATCAGAACTTCCCTGCCTATTTCACAAATGCATTTAAGTGATTCTAGTTGAGTCTACCCTCAATTCTAGTCCATTTAGCCACAGACTTGGTCAAATCTTTCATACAAATAAGCACCCTCAAAGCCAGAGGACAAAGCATTTATAATTTTGAATCAAAATCAGCAAATAATTTCAGATGAGAATGGAAAAGAGATTCGCAGCACGAGAGATTAAAAATGTATCTGTATTCAAGTCACATTAAACCCCAAGATTTTACCCCAGCTGAAACTCATTTTCCCTTCTCCCCTTCTCTGTATAGAAATATATGGGGGGGAAGTAAACCTAAATTATTTGCGCAGTTCTAAAGAACCAGCACTTCAAAACACAAGGACTTTTCTTTCAAGAGCCCAAAGAAAAGGAAACAAAAAAAGAAAATATGTGTATAGCATCTGTCAAATATAGTAAAGCAGAACAAAGGCTGATTTCGATTCAACCTAAAATATTGTCACTGAAAACAGTATTAACAGGAGATTGTGAGGTTTGATCCGCTTAATGTTGCTAAAATATCTCGTGCGTGTGTGCCCGTGCAGCTCTTCACATGGAGGTTCCACAGAAAAATAAACAATGTCTGCAACTTTTCACTTGGAAAGAAAGCAAGAAGGCTTTCAATGTTGGTGTGTCCTCTGCTGCGCTTAGCGGAATGTGTTTCAGAGCTTTAAAAGAAACAGCAAGGAACAGGCACAGCAGGACATATTGTACAACATGAGTAATAGAGCCACAAAAATGCTGTTTTGCTGAAACTGTCTTACACATCCAGGAAGCATCACAGCGTTTAACCTTTACTATCACTTTGAATTTTACATTAAAATTTTACTACATTTGAACTGATAGTTAATGTCACTTGTCTGTATGTACGTACGTGAGAAGTGAGGTATATTTAGGGTTTTATACTCTATATGCCTGTTAAAGCCAACATGAGCTGTTAAAGTCAATCACTTGGGACCAGAACAAAATGATTCCAGGTTAGTTAACAGCCTCAAAGCACAGCACATCCTTTCCTTTAGTCAACTCATCAGAGCCAAAGAATTTGGCTTATAAAGTGAAATGAGTGTAAAGGGGAAGGTATTTATTTACTGGCTGCTGTGATGCTGAGAATTATTATACTCAGGTCACGTATCAGAGGTGATCATGCAAAGAGTGTCTGCAAAAGGGCACAGCATTAGTACAGCACTGGCAGCTTTCTGGGGGAAGTGAAGATGTCATTTTGTTTATTTTTGGGTTTTAAGACAATGAAGTTTCTCTTGCAGAAGATACTACTCCACTAGTGCCAGACTGCAGTAGGTGCAACTGCAGCCATAATCTAAATACAAAAGTAATGCATATACTTTGAATGAAACCAGTACCACAGAATATTATCTCTCGTCTTCTTCTGAAATAAGAGCTAAGGTAATGTTATTTGTTATGAAGAAATTACAGGACTGGACTGCTATTTAAAAGATATAAGCAATTCTCCAGCTGTTTTTATGTCCTTGAAAGTTCACAGAGTAAGTCATGGCTTTGAAAGCCTAAACCAAATAGTAATGTGTGCAAAAATTGTCAAGAAAATTGGCTATGATGTATTTGAAGGAAAAATTGCAATGCACAGCCTGGATTCAACCTTCTTTGACTTAGTGGAACAGGAGAGAGCCAGGCAAACCACCTTCTGGGTGCACCTATTTCATTTTTGTATAGTTGCAAAACTGAAGTTAATACTTCCACAGTCATGGTCAGAAACACTTCTGGTGGGGACAGACATGAGCAGGGTGATAGCTGCCTGGCTCCTGATACAGGGCTCACTTCTGTCCTTCTCTCACAGACAGCTAAACTCTCACACCTGCTGGCCTGACACTTCTTTTGCCCATTTTCCACTTCAGTTTATAAATTGTTCTTTTTTGCTTTCCATTTTTTCTTGCGAAATTTTGTTGCTGCTGCTTTTTGTAATTCAGGTCACTTCACAAAGCTGCAGTCGAGGGCAGTCTGTCTCCGTAAGCATGAAAACCAGCAGAACTGATAGGCACCAGCTTCCAGGTAATGAGTAGCTAAGGTCAAGCTGGGGTATACCTCTTCCTTCAGATCACCTACCCTCAGACTAGCTCATCCAGCCATCCCCTGAAATGCCTCCACCAGGGATGAGTCCAGGTCAGTGTCTGTATATTAGCTGATATAAATCAATTAAAAGATGACGATTTCCCTTTTCAAGAAGAAATGCAAGACACATTTATAAATTCCTCAGAGGATCAGCATGCAATGCTGTGTCTGCACATGGCAGAAACATGGCATTTAAGGAAAACAGGGCTGAAAGGACACCAGCTGCCTTTGCATGCACTCTTTGAGTGTAGAAGGAAGTCAGTAATCCTGACACTCCCACAAGAGAATATATATCCACTACTGACTAGCATATAGCCTGTGAGGCTTCACATAGAGAGAAAATGGTAGCAATTTAAAAAAGAAAAAGGTTAACTAAAAAGCTTTAGGTTTTTCTATTAATAAGTTCTATTAATCTGTATCTGATTTAGAGAATATAAACCAAGAATCTTCTTTACCTGGCATGTCAAAGTTTACTTGCAAAATCTAGAAGTTTGTTATAGTGAAGTTTGTAATTGAAAAATAGTTTATTTTTATACCATTTGCTGCATTAATGTACTGCAAGACTTTTATGTGAGTAATGTTAGGTATTTTCTACAGATTTTATATCCTCTATTATAAAGTACTGAAATCCACTTTTGACCTGCTCCAAAGTCAATGTGAGTTTTTCCATAGAGTTCAATGGACTCTAAATGAAGACTTTAATGCTCATGTGCTAATAATGTGAGACAGGTACCTCACTTGTTATTTCCTCTAGAGATCAAATTCAGATACTGGAATTCTGAACTTCCTTTAGAGCTGAAGAGTCAATTATGGAGGGCATAGTTGTTACTGGTATGTGATCCATCTATATTTTAGTAATGGGAAGGAAGTGAAGCAAACTTTGTGTGAAGAGCTTCAGAGTGTCAGTTTTTCTGGATTACTGGAAAACTGCTTTCCAAATGCACACCTCAATTGAAACTTAGAAGTGTTGCACAAAGCATGCAGCAATACAAAACAACTTCAGAAACAAAAACAAGAGAATAGAAAGAAAGAGGAGAGAAAATGAAAGAAAGGGCAAAAGAGCAAGAGTGAAAAGATAGAGCGACTGAAAGAAAAACGAAAAAGAATATGAAAGAGGAAAAGCCTTTACTGAAGTGAACTTGAAAACCTCTAGAACTTTTCTCCAATGAGAGAACTAGCTTGTGCCATTTTTTACAGCTTTGGCAAAAATGGTATCTTCTTCAAGTAAAGACCTACTGTGACAAACTTGATATTGTAGTTTTGATGAACCTTTTCATGCTGCTTTTCAAGTCTAAGTTGGCTCCAACAGGAGCTGAGAGGGCTCACCACCTCCCAGAATCAGGTCCTGATTGCCTATTATTTATTAAAATGCACTCCCTTTTCTCCACCCTCTGAATAGCACAACTTAACTATAGAGCAAGCATCTGTATGTAAGGAAAACAAAGGAAGTGGAGGGAAATGAACTATATTAAAGATGATGGTAGCACTAACAGCTGTTTCTAAATCAGCACTTATGAACCAGTCTATTGAGCACATCTGCTTTCTGGCATGAAAGCACGGTTTCTTTTCCCTTAGTCAACAAGTTGTTTCGCATCTGCATCTCCACATCTGATGATTAGACTGTTACTTAAGATATGAGTAAATGATTTGACATTGCACATCTCCTGATGTACAAGATAAATGTTTTTGCTGTGACCAATTTATTTTAAGGTCTACTCTGTAGGAATCATGGGAAGAGATTTAAAACAAGGAGGCTGACATTCTTAGTGCCTACAATACTGAAGTCATCATTATATACTTATGAGATATAGGTCCCTAGTATGGCTTAAGGGCCATATTATGTTCTGTCTTGCATTATATATCTTTAATACAACTTCATGATGTGGACATCAACACATCATTTTGGTTCCAAATAAGGATATCAACTGATTTAGTACTCTTTCCAGCAGAGTATTTCGGTCACATTCACTTTGAGAATAATTGACTTCTACCCTGCTGTGTAGAATACAGATGCTTCCTTTTGACATGTGATTTTAGCATTCCAGACTTACAGAGAAAAGCTAAACAGATACCTTCTATAATTAATGATTGTTTTTAATAGACAATCTTGTCTGACTGTAAACTACCTTAATTGCACTGTCTGCTGCCTGGCTTCTTTTAAGAAAAAAAGACATTTCTCCTTTAAAAAGCCCTTTACTGACATGAAGAAGTCATTCCTAAAATTAGGTTTTCTATTCCAGGTTTCTGTGGCATGAGCCCCAAATGAGATTAAAATTTGAGGCCTTCTACCTCATGAACCTTGAAAATCAGAAACAAGAGCACTGTGCCAGTTGAAACTGATATTTTGCTAGAAGAGATGCGTATTTCTGAGTCTTTGAAGTTAGTACCCCGAATTCCATGTTTTATTATACCATAGTGATGTGTCAGGAAGAGCACATCACCGAGCCTCATTCTGCGCCTGGTCAGCCATTTTCAGTTTTATTTATTCTTTTAATAATCTGTCAATCTACTTTGCTCTAATGCAGAGGAATGTGTGGACAACAGGAATTAACCCTGGCTTTTCAAAATAAAAAATCAAATAAATTTAAAAGTTTACTTCTCAAGCTTTTTTTGGCTCTAAAACCAGTGCTGTTAATTTTAGATACAACACTTAATGCTGCCAAGTTTCAAAGAAAGTCAAACTTCTGAACTCTACAGAAACCACTGCTGTTACACAGCTGAATCGTACCTTTTTCCAATATAGAGGTATTATTTTAATGATAGGTTATTCAACATACTTATAAAAGCAAATACAGATGTAAAACCAGAAAAGGTTTTGGTTTGTTTTTTTTCTTATTCTAGGTTATGACTAAATATAAGTGTCAGAAAAGTCAAATCTATTCATTTAGAACATCTACAGAAATGGTAGTCAGAGTTATCAGTTCACTTCATTAACTAAAGACAACAGAAGATTTTAAATAGTTCAGCTGATACATAAGGGAGAAATTAAGGTAGTTTTATTCAATTAAACTTAACTTTCTTCCCTATATGATGTAAAGGAATTCAGATTTCTATCAAATAAAAGGAACAAAAAAATAAAAAATCCAAAACACCTTAAAAATCTTAAAATTCTTCGGAGCTTAAAACCAGTTTAAAGACATCCGTTTAAACCAGTTTAAAGAGTATTAAATGCCTTCTTATTAAATGTCTTCTTAGTTACTACAAAATAGTACTAAAATACATCAACTGTAGGAAATTAACTTTACTTTGGAAATTAATGGATGGTACCAGAACCTTCTGATTAAAACTGTAGGAGTCACCTGCTCGCTAATTTAAAGCAAACTGCTCTGTGTTACGTTACAGGACTGCGCTGAATGTGCACAAGTGCGTTACAGCAGCTGTTGAGAAAAAGGGGAGGTTTTGGCAGGTGCACAAAGGACAGTTGGAGCTTCTGGCACCCAGGAAGGTGTAGGAGTGTGTTCTGGTTTTTTGTTACATAGAAGTCAGCTGAGTTACTGCTTAGGTGAAACATTTTCCTTTCTACCTCCCACGTTTAGGCAGGGTTGGAATGGACATTATATTTCAGAGAGCAGTGATAGGAGTATTTCATTCCAGTTCCAGAAGCCTCTGAGAGTACTCCGTTTACCTCCCTCGACTCCATCCAAAGCACTGTCACCTTTTCCACCTGTGATCTTCAAAATTAATTTCATGATCAAACAACTAACCCTTCCCATTCAGAACCTAACTTAAATCAGTTTCGAGATTAACATATCTTAAGCAGAATGGAACACACTATTTCAGGTTCTTTCTACCTGCTGACTTGTTGTACATAATCTAATTAAATTAAAACTAATCTATTTTGTTTGGCCAGGGGCAAAAAAAGGCAATCTGTGGGGCTGCTGCTAGAGCTCCATCTACCTTATTCTTCTACAATATAACCTTTTAGAGTCTACCTTCATCCCAGTTCCTTTGCATATATATAAAAATCTACAAAAGAAACATGTGGTGAAAACTAATTTGTGGGGAAGATCACCTTTGGCTAAACTTTGCCTCTTACTATTTGTATAGGCACTTACCTGCATGAGTTACATCTAGAGCATTTTATTTCACAAGAAAAGAATTCTAATACGCATCACTCTGCACTGCTTTGCACTGATCAGCTGAGTACGAAAGTTAAAGGAGGGTGGGTGATCACAACTGGCTTTCAGCTGAGTACGAAGTTAAAGGAGGGTGGGTGATCACGACTGGCTTTCAGCTAAGTATGCTGATGCTTTGTTTTTCTTTTGCTACTACATTGGTAAGAAGAAACCAGAACGATATTCCACATTTCCCAGTGCCCTGCAAATTCTACGTGTCTATTTGTGACACCCCAATCTCGTTTGTTTTTCTCTGTGGTTCTTTAAAGTGACCATACATGACAAACCTAAAAAGCTCCTATATTCTTGAACATGCAACCGAAGAATCCACATCTTCCTCAATTTGTGTCTAAGGAAAGTTAGAGGTAGGGGACAGCAAAGCCTTACTCATTTTGTAAAAGCAGCCGTATAAGCTATTATTTCTGTCTATATCACATATGCTGCTTGGAACAGAGAGAGGTTTCTTTCCACCCAGAACCTCATGAGGTTTCTCCTGCAGGTGTAGGGCCCATTGAAAACTAACAGCTTTGAGGATCTCTGCACATGGAACTGCTTGTTTGAATCCAACCAATACTGCAGAAGTAAATATGCTGTTTGAAGTTTTGCCATGTACTTTTTTAGAGGAATTATGGTAAAAATCAAAATTATGCACAAATTGTAATTAAGTTTGCCTGGAGTGTTCTTTCCTAAGAAAGAACTGAGTGCAAGAACTCTTACTGCTGGTATTTATATTGCTCAAGACAAATATAAAAGTATTAGTGAGTTTTATTTTATTAGGAGTGCTACTTTAAATAAAACAAACAATCCAAAGGATTTCAAGCCACACGGGCTCATTATTACAGTGTGTATAGAGAGTGCTTAACACATAGAAGCTTGGCATGAGCAGCTGCCTTTCAGAGAAGACATGACAGTAATTTCATCACCTAACCTCAGAAATCTGGTTTCCTAGAGTAGGAAACTAGTCATGATCTGTGACGCACGGAAAGACATTTGCTCTTCCAGAGGTGGTTCAGAACAAACAAATAACTAAGGAACACTGGACTCCCTGGTTTCTCACCCAGCTGACTAAGGGATGCTACTCTTACCTTAGAGGCCAAGTCTGAAAAATGCAGTGGTTAGCTTCACCTGAGCTCTGCAATGCTGAAAAGAATTTTTATGATGCCACTGCTGATGAAGCATTGTGGAAACTTTTCTAATGGAAAACTTAATTCGTTTCTTGTATAGTCATAACAATAGAGATGGGTTACGGTGCTATACCAACATCGCCCAAATACATTTAAATAACAACACTACTTGCTTCTCTTTCTGTTAGAAACAGGCATTACAAAGCTTGTTCCTTTGTCACTCATCCTGTGTTGGTGCCACATAAACAGAACCCAAACACAGATGCAAAATCAATCTTTATTTTTGACAAAATTTTCTTCCTTGTCTATGCAAAATCAATGGCTTCAGGGCTTGTATAAATGATTGGCTTCTGAGTGGGTACTGGAAATTAAAGTTAAGAAGAATCACAGAACCATAGAATAGGTAGGGCTGGAAAGGACCTTAAGATCATCAAGTTCCAACCCCTCTGCCATGGGCAGAGACACCTCACACTAATAAATAATTAAAAAAGAAATAAACCTTCTCATTGCCATCAGCAGAATTTAATCTGACTAGGTGGGATTTTCCGTTTATGTTGGCTAACAGAAGCATTACATGTTTGGACTGTTTATTCCGGTAACCTTAGCTGGCCTGCAGAACTGCAACATTACTCATTTGATTAGCTCCATGCAAAAAGATCTTGCGAGGTGGAAAGATCTCCTACCCTTTCTATATTTGGCAGGACCAACTCCATAAACATGTCCATTTTGCCACGCCTCTGATACCCCACTGCAGCTGCTTCCTCTCCTCATCCCACAGCCAGATATTAAAAAGCCTGCATGGAACCTTCTCCAGGTTTATTTGGATGTACAAAAAAGCCAAGAATGCGCTTGTCAAGGTTAGAAATATCAGGGGAGCTAAGGCAGTTTTTAGTCTAAGTGGCTTTCCAAAATAGGGGCCTGCCAGCTGCAAATTATTAACTGCTGGCTGAACAGGTATTGTGAGTATGCTCTATAGGAGATGGAGTAGGAACTACATGTATCTATACCGCTGGAATTCTTACAGTGCCATAATAGACTCATCCTACCACCAGATGTGCTTATAATGCTCTCAAAGTACGCTCTCAATATCTGGGCAATCGAGGCACTTATTTCATTTCACCCTCCTGCCTTTAACTCAGGTTTCCTTTTTAAGGAGTGATCAGATTAATTCCTTCTCCTGATCCATATGTTGTGAGGGTTCTTTTTTCATTACTATTTTTTTGTAAAATGGCCTTCCATGAGTCATTTATGTTTGCTCTGGTCTTGTAAGTTGTTTGTTTCAAAATTCAGATGTCGAAAACCTTAACACTCTTATGTACTTTTTTGATTATGGTCTGACATATGTTTTTTTCTACAGCTTGTTTAAGCACCAGACAGGTAATTATGAAGTGTTAGTTGGTCAGTGCCTCTTCTAAGCTGCAGTGTATGGTTGAAATTATCACTATAGGCAAGAGGTAGATCGAGCTGTCTTAAGATACAAGGCTCTGTGATTTATCTCACGTCTTGGGATATAACTGAAAGCTGTAATTTAGGATGACCCAACAATACTTTCCCCAGATTACTTTTTGGGTTTTTTTCCCTTTGAATAATATAGAATCATAGAATATGATGCTTGTAAAGTTTAAAAACCTAGTAAAAACAATTATGCTAAACAATTAATTCCATCAAGGGGTAGGTGTGCTTTCAAACCTGTTTTTTGAGCAGACGTTAGTTCACCCAACACCCACTGCTGGTTATTGTCATTGTATTATCTGAAGCAAGTTTCAGTTTTCTGTGTGCAAATTCAGTATTTCATGAGAGAGCAAGAGAGTGATGATATCGAGGTTATCACTTCTATGCTCACTCATTTTAAAGAAAGGAACTACTGTCTATGAGGTATCATTCTCTGCAACGTAGCATTTAGGGGTGAAAACAGTAAAGGAAAACTGTTCCAGAAACATGTTAAATGTTCTTAAAAAAAGCTACATCACTGGAGTGGGGTTTTTTTGGAATTCAAAAAATACATTTTAGTTTGGTCATAATAATTTTGGAGAAAGTACTGTTTTGTTACATCTGCTTGAAGTATGTGTCAGGTATGATCTCCTCTGTTGAGACAGTTAGTAAAAGAAAGCAGTAACTATAGTGAGCAAACAAGTAAGTGCTGTTATCCCACTCAAGAATAACCTGCAAATGATATAAAGACAGGTCCTTAACATGAACTCAGCACCATAGCTGAAAAGAAAAAGAGAAAAAGGAATCATTAGTGTTGCACCAGGTTCACCCTGAAGTAATTTTCTTTCAGGCAATGAAGAAATGCTGATGTGCAACAAGTATGAAAGAGGAGTCAAGCCTTTTAATTTACTGCATTCGTCTTCTGAAGATTGCCATATACCATAGAAACCCACACCTGGTTCCATGCCTACTTACACCCTTTTCCCATCAAAGCAATACATTTGATTTTAAAAAAGAGGCATTTCTAATTGACAACACTAAAGTGGCATTGTCACTTGCATTAGTATGACTCAGAAACTGAAAATATGTCCAGAATTTCCTCTCCATTTTCTTTGTGTTTTCGATTAACAATGCAGGTTTTATTGCCCCCTTTTTTTTTTTCCCTCAGACCATTTTATTGTGGTGAGATACAGAACTGGACTTTATCAAGCTAAAAATCTTAATGCTTTCCTTTGCTAAGTAAGGGTGGCTTTAAGCAGGAAGGAAAGCAGGAAGGAAAGCAGGAAGGAAGGAAGGAATGAAGGAAGGAAGGGAGTTATCTCTAGCAGCTCAGCTGTCACTCGGTGATAATCTGGGGAAGCAGAGAAGAATTAGATTACATAATTAGACTAATTATAATTCTATAGAAATTATCACAATTATCAGCAGAATGCTTAGAACTGATATGATGTAACAGCAAGAAAACAGCAAGTGCTCCCAGGACTTAAATGAATTCTTTGCACCTTCGTAGCATAGGCTGCCTTTTCTTCTCCAGAGACAGTATTTGATATTGGCCTGACCTTTATCAGTATCTTAAATGCTGTTTAACTGGGGGTTTTTAGCATAGTGACCCGTTTCTTCATTTAATTGTACTAATGAACTACTTCTCTTCTTTGCAGAATAAAGAATTTATCAGAGAGAATAGTTAAATTCCAGGCCAAATTCACCATTATTAAATGTGGGGATATGTTTTCTGAACTCAGCTGACTGATTCACATCAAACTGACAGGCAGATTTATTTTTTAATGTATTCTTTCGCACTGACATAGTAAGTTATCCATCCTCTCCTTAGCTGTCAAAATAAAGTATGAAAGTTAATCTAATTGTCTCAGATTACCTTAGTCAGTGGAAATGAAAAATGCTAAATTTTATCAATTGTTTGATACAAAATGGTGTGCTTTACAAATACAACACATTTAAGTACTCTGCTCTCATGAGACCTCACCTGGAACACTATGTGCAGTTCTGGTGTCCTCAACATAAAAAGGACA
>NDXB01000253.1:0-12894 GCA_002631895.1 Agapornis roseicollis
GGGGACCCCCCTCGGAGAGGTCCACTTGGTCCAGGTCCAGATAGAGCTGGGGAGAGGAGCAGCTCAATGGGGATCAATCACGATCAATGGGGATCAATAAGGATCAAGGGGGCTCAATGGGGATCAAAGGGGACCAATCACGATCAATGGGGATCAATAAGGATCAAGGGGGCTCAATGGGGATCAACGGGGACCAATCAGGATCAATGGGGATCAATAAGGATCAAGGGGGCTCAATGGGGATCAACGGGGTCAGTAGGGATCAACGGGGACCAATCAGGATCAATGGGGATCAATAAGGATCAAGGGGGCTCAATGGGGATCAACGGGGTCAGTAGGGATCAACGGGGACCAATCAGGATCAATGGGGATCAATAAGGATCAAGGGGGCTCAATGGGGATCAACGGGGTCAATAGGGATCAACGGGGACCAATCAGGATCAAGAAGGATCAATGGGGATCAAGAAGGATCAACGGGGATCAATAAGGATCAATGGGGATCAATAGGGATCAATGGGACTCCCCCTTTACCTTGCCCAGCACCTCCTTGTCCCGGGCCATGAAGGAGGAGCAGGATTTGACCCGAGCCTCGAGCCTGCGCCGGGAGGCATCCTCCAGGGAAAGGTCCCACTCGAACCTGGGGGGATGCGGCCAGGGGGAGGGATGGGACCGGATGGGACCCTATGGGACCCTAGAGCACCCTATGGCACCCTATGGGACCCTAGGGCACCCTATGGGCCACACTGGTGCCTATGAAGCTGCACTGGTCCCTATGGGTCCCTATGGGGCCGCACTGGTCCCTGTGGGTCCCTATGGGTCCGCACTGGTCCCTGTGGGTCCCTATGGGTCCCTGTGCGCCCGGGCCCCCCCCACCTCTCATTGAAGTCGGGCTCCAGGGTCCTCTTCTGGGCGCTCGTCTTCCTCTTGGAGCCGCGGCCGCGCTCCGGGAGCAGCACCAGGGACACGGAGGGGTCCGGGAGCTCCTTCCCCACCGGCTTCAGCCTGCGGGGGGGGGAGGGGGGGGGGCACGGTTTGGGATGGGGGGCGCACAACCCCAACACACACCCCCCCCCCCCCCCCCCCCCCCATCACTCACCTGCAGGCATGGACAATGGCCACCAGCTTGTGCCCATCCCCGTGGTACCAGAGCGAGAGCTGCAGCCGGCCCGGCCCGGCCTCACCATCAGAGGAGCTGGGGGGGGGGACGGGACAGAGGGTGAGCACCCCCCAGCATGGACGGGGGGGCACCCATAGGGACCACACCAGCATCAGCCAAAGGGGGGCACCCATAGGGACCCCATCAGCCCAGGGGGGGCACCCATAGGGACCCCATCAGCATCAGCCGAGGGGGGTCACTCAGGGACCCCATCAGCAGAGGGGGGGCACCCACAGAGATGCCACCAGCATCTGCCAAGGGGGAGCACCCATAGGGACCCCATCAGCCCAGGGGGGGCACCCATAGGGACCCCATCAGCCCAGGGGGGGCACCCATAGGAACCCCATCTGCCAAGGGGAAGAACCCATAGGGACCCCATCAGCCGAGGGGGGGCACCCATAGGGACCCCATCAGTCCAGGGGGGCATCCATAAGGACCCCATCAGCATCAGCTGAGGGGGGGCACCCATAGGGACCCCATCAGCCCAGGGAGGGCACCCATAGGGACCCCATCAGCCCAGGGAGGGCACCCATAGGGACCCCATCTGCCAAGGGGGAGCACCCATAGGGACCCCATCAGCCGAGGGGGGGCACCCATAGGGACCCCATCAGCCCAGGGGGGGCACCCATAGGGACCCCATCTGCCAAGGGGGAGCACCCATAGGGACCCCATCAGCCCCGGGGGGGCACCCATAAGGACCCCATCAGCCCAGGGGGGGCACCCATAGGAACCCCATCTGCGAAGGGGAAGAACCCATAGGGACCCCATCAGCCGAGGGGGGGCACCCATAGGGACCCCATCAGNATCAGCCCAGGGGGGGCACCCATAGGAACCCCATCTGCCAAGGGGAAGAACCCATAGGGACCCCATCAGCCGAGGGGGGGCACCCATAGGGACCCCATCAGCTGAGGGGGGGCACCCATAGGGGATGCAGGGCTGGATGCTGGGGGCGGTGGGGGGGTCCCTACCTGTCCGTGGGGAGCAGGCGCTGGCGCAACCCCTCCGGGCTGCTCTGTTCGCCCCCCCCCGCAGGCTCCTCCATGGGTTGGGGGGCAACGGCCCCCCTGGCACTGGCCTCTGCCTGCAGCGACACCAGGACCTGGGGGCAATGGGGGGGTTCCATTATGGGGGTAAGGGGGGCTCATAGGGGGTTAAGGGGGGGGTGGTGATTTAGCCTGTGGTTATCTGTTCCATGAAGACCTAAGCTCTGTGTGTTTCAAAGCTATCAATAAGTGTATGATGGTGAAATCTTTCAAAGAACACACCTTCAAATATCTTATTTCAACACATCTAAATTTGAAAAAAAACTTAAATTTCTACAGAAAGTGTTAACATTTTCCAACAATATTTCCTCAAGTTCCATGTAGCTGTTCCACTTGCAGGTCAAAACGGAATGTGAGTTACTTGAGTAGCTAGTCCAATTCTGACTGTTGGCCATTTAGCCACCTTTGGCCTCCTAGGAGCAAAGGTGGCACAAAGTAATGCCCTGAATAGGTAGGGCTGAGGACTTGCTCAATATTCTGGTGATTTATGACAGCACACACGACCTGCCACTGTCACTATTGAATAAAGCAGTCGTAAGAGTCTTGCTAGTGCAATGTGATGCTTGCATGCAGCTGGGGATCTCCCTGTGCCTTCCAGGTTCTCCAAGCATGTCCTGGGTCAGGGAACATTTGTCTGTGTGCCCTCAGGCTGTGGGCAATCTTGGTGATTCAGCAGCATTAGTGGTGTGCTCCACAAGCACCTTCAGGTGTTTGGCAGTATTTCCAGTCACATCCAGATGTTTTCTGGCTGGATTCAGGTTCTGTAAGAACTGGTGGCTTAAATAAAAGGTACTATCTAGTAAACAGAAATGAAGCAGAGTGCAGGGGAAACAATGCTTCACACCACGAAGAGAATAGCAGGCTTAGCCCATAGGGGCTTCTCAAGCCCTGTGGAGACATAAGCACCATGAGTGCAAGACCACTCCACTGAGATACATAAGATGTTTTGTCACTTCTACTCATGACGCTGTCTTTCCATCTCTTATCCACAGCTGCCAAGTCAGACTGACCTCAGCATGGTAAAAACTCCCAGGGAAATGACACTAGAATTGCCTTGTAAGCAGTTAAGTGGGATCTGTTGTCTGCTAATACAGCATAAAAGGACACTGAATGTGTATATAATACACAGAAATTAAGTTATAAACTACAAGGCAGTAGTTGGGACTCAGCTTGCAGATGTACGTAAATTGAATTGTCTGCTTAGTCTGTGGAGATGGGATCAATAGGCAATGGAGCCTGGAGAGCTGTTCATCTGCATCTCAATCAGCTGAATTCTGGCCCTGCATCTCGATCAGCTTGGGTAGCTCTTCAGCTCCACTGAAATATGAGGACATGCATATACACACCTTGGGTAGATATCTAGAGCTGGATGTCCTGATCTGTGAACTCAATTTCATACATGAAAACAGACAAGTGATACAGTTCTTTATTAATCTAAAAGTACATAGTGTGCTTTCTGTATCTTTGGAAGTTGCTGCAATCATAGCATGGTTTTGGATTTGCTGTTAAATCCTTTTTTAGGTGCAGATTTGGTAAAAACTTCTGGTCTGAAGAGATCCCTTGAGGCCCTTGATCCATTTCTCTCAAAGGAGGATCAGTTGGGTCTTGAAAACCTCCAAGGCTGGAAACAACCTGTCTGGGCAACCTGCTCCAATGTTTGACCGTCCTTACAGGGAAGGTGTTTTTCCTTTAACCCATCTGCCTCTTCACTCTCATCCTCCCTCTGCCCTGCTGTATGGTGTCCAGTTCTGTTTCCTTGGTGGCTTTCCATAGGTATGGGGGCTGCAGGTAAGTTTCCCCAAAGCCATCCCATCTCCAGGCTGACCAAGCCCAGCTCCCTCAGCCCATCTGCCCAAGGTGAGTGCTCCAGTCTCAGCCACCTTGGGGATCTCTGAACTGCTTCCAGTTTGCTTGTGCTTTTCTTTTATCAAGAGCCTAAAACTGGATCCAGCCCTTCAGCAGCAGTCTACCTGCCAGCACTTTTCCACACCAGGCAGAATAATTCTAGTTGTCTTTTGCCTTAGCATTGCATAACTGGAGACTTGGAAAATTTATGAAGTCTACTTCTTTTAAGAGGTTATGTAGCACTTGACAAAGCCCGAAGTGAGTCACAGTGGCTGCTTATAACTCCAATCACCACCTCTTGAACAGTACTTGTTTGGGTTTTTTCTTGTAGCCTGTGTCTGCTATTACAAGACTGTAAATTTTTGGAAGTATGGATTGGTGCCTCAGAGTAATAGAGGTAAAAGGTCTAGAAGGGCCCTCAGGAAATTGCTATCACCTCACTTTTGTTTTCTCCATGGCAGACAGATTATTTGGTACATTTATTGTGTTTCTACAGTGGAAACTATCTTCCCAAGCAGTCTAGTCCGGTATTGTCCTGTTCTTATCCTGCTCCCAGCCTCCTTTCCAAACCCCCATCAGCCAGCCACCCTGGGTCTTTTCCCTGCTCCTTTGGGACACAGGAAAGGAGCTTGAACCAGGTGTGAGCAGGGGGACAGGCAAGGATAGATAGGGAAAAGCTAAAAAAAAAATTAGTCTTCAAGAATAAAGCTTTTTCTCCTCTTGCTGCAAGTAGGGCTTCTGTGGCCAGTGATGGAGGGAGGCTGCACAGGCTGGCTGGTGATGCTGACCTGCTGCCCCACCACCACATCCCTGCCATTGGTGTAAATGGCAGAGCTGGCTCAAGTGAGATGCTTTGCTGGCATTGAAGATTGTTCCCTGTTGGAGTTTAAAATTCCAGTCTATAGAAAATAATGCAGCAACAGTGCTGGTTTGCATTTCAGCTGCTACTTAATCTGGTCAAAGAGAAGAAACAGAACTTGTGCAAAGCGGTTATGATGTCTTCATTGTTTTGCCACTTATTCCAGCTGTATGTGTTATAAAAACTAAAGACCCTATCTCTTTAACCTTAAAAGTGACTCTTAGCCAGAGACATGTTGTAGTAAACTAATGCTTCGAAAGCCTTTCTAGCTGCATCTGGGAATACTTTACTAGATGGAGCAGTTGCTTTCTCAGTGTTCTTCAAGGACTAGGAAATTATCCCTGTCTTCTAAATATACTTCTAGTGCATTAAATCACTGGCAAATGCAGCATAGCCATTCTAAGCTGATTTGTTTTAAATGGGCATCTGATGACTCAATTTATCTGAACTTAGTCACTTGGATGTGGCTCGGCTGCTCTATTCAAAGGAAATAATCTGAATGCATCTGCTGTTTCTTGCTCTCAACACTGGTCTAGGACTGTAGGAAAGAGGGCTGAGCTAACTCGAATAGCTCATGTTTGATAGAGACAGAGCACACACATGATCAGTTAATGCACACTGCCTGTTCCTGTGGTAACTGAGAGTCTAAGCCCAGAGGTACAGAGAGGGAAAGCACTATTCTTTAGAGTGTCTTTCAAGAGAAATACTCATCAGTGTTGCTAGATCAATTAAGTCAACAACAATCACTACTTTGCTTATACTTGTCCTTAAAGAAAGGAACTTGCCAGAGCTAGTAAATTGCCATGCTCTTTAGAGTGTATTGATTTTTAAAATTTCTAAAATATGGTATTAAATACCAAATTATCAAAGTCAATTCTCTTTGACCATGGACAATGCATCTTTTTAGTGAGCAAGAAACCTGCAGATAAAGATTAAAGATAAAGGATCCTTTTATATATTCCACAGTATTTAAGAGGTTGTCTAATTACAAGGACATTCTGGAACATAAATTGCATAGCAGCCTGGCACACCAGCCTTCTCCCACCAGCTTGCAGTGGAGAGCTCTACGTGTTGCTTCTCAGTGTTCTTCGCTGTGGGAGGCCCAAGTGAACTATGTGCAAGATGTCAGCTTCTACCCAGAATGATACTGAAGCCATTTGTCTTTAGTGATACAAAAAGCACTTCACAGAGATGCCTGCAGTATGTTCTCATGCGTAGATATCCAACCAAACACCATTTATCACACTGTATTTGTTAAAGAGATTCAGCTTGTGCTGAGGAAGCATTAGTGATACTTTAAAAAGAAAACACCGATTCTTGGACTGAAAGGCTGTATTTACAATTGCAAGGATAATTAATACTTGCACTTCTAAAATGAGTTTGCATCTATTAGTTTTCCTTGCCCTTTATTCATGGAGACAACTGGCTCATTAAATCACCCCCTCTAACCCCACCTCAGGCTCTGGAGTAGAGGTTAGACCCATGCTGCTGGGCTTCAGTTTAGGTGTTTCTGATGCTGAGGAGAGGAGTTCCAGACCTCTTCAGGCTAATGTTACTTTTAGTGATTTGGGCTATAATTGGGCTTTCAAGAAGACTTGCAGCGAGATCTGACTTGAGCTGGTAAGAGCTAGCTTATCACTGGGGCCAAATACGAGTCAACCAGTTACGGCTGTGGGATGCAGAGACTTTAGTCTTTCCTGCATCTGTCTGGCAGTGTTACTGGAATTCAGGATTAAAATGGAGACATGCAGGACACCTAAGTAGAGCTAGGGGTGGGCAAATACCCCTCTGTTGTCATGTACTCCTTGGCTGGGAACAGAGCATATATCAGGCTTCCATCTAGCTTAAGGTTTTTCAGGTTCTTCAGTCACCTGAGGCTAAGGAATGGTGATACGTTTCCACGTTAGGTGAGCTAAAATAGCAGCTTTTTGGTGGCTGGGAGCAAAGCTGGATCTGTGCTTGTGGGTGTACAGCTGCTCAGGATCAGTAGCTGCAGAGTACTCTTGAGGGTAACCTTAATAATGGGGCTTGAAGGGCTTGTGAGCCATGGGCTGCAGGGCAAGGTGGCATTAGTTCCTGCTGTCAGGAGCAATGCTAGGGCTTCTCCCAGTAGTGTTTGGGCTGGCTTGAATAGGTGGGTTCTGTTACGCTGGTTCGGGTTCATGCACAGCACCAGCTCCTGAATCTCCCTGAGGAGATGGGTGTTGTTATTTGCTGGAATAAGACATTTAGAATTTCAACATGTTTTATGGGATTATATACGTGATCTATATAGCTTAAAATGCTAGCTGTCTGTGCACATGTACTGAGTAACTGCTGCTCTCCCAAGNGGATCACTCCAGCATCGCTCCATGTCCGAGCAGGAATGGGGATGGGATGCTCAGGAAACAACGGCCTCTCCATGAGGAGGGCACAGCCGGGTACAGGAACTGCCTGCACCCCAGTGCCAAGGCAACAGGGAACAGGGAAACAACGCACCAGGATTGCCGGGTTGAGAAGGGCTCTGCTCCTTAAAGGAGCAGGCTCCAAGCCAGGATGGGGCAGCCTGGAGGAGGACTTGGGGTGCTGGGTGCAAGGAGCTCCCCATGACCCAGAACCCCCCCAGTGCGGGGCTGCACCCCCAGAGCTTGAGCAGCAGCTCCAGGAGGGGGTGCCCGGAGCAGCTGGGGCTGCCCCATCCCTGGCAGTGCTCAAGGACCCAGGGGCTTGGAGCGCCTGGTGCCAGTGGAAGGGGTCCCTGGAGCTGGGTTGGGGCTTTCAGGTCCCTTCAACCCAGTCTGATTTTAGGATTTGAGCTGAGGACCAGGAAGGGGTCAGCATCACCCCCACATCCAGCATCACCCCCACATCCAGCATCACCCCCACATCCAGCATCACCCCCACATCCAGCATCAGCCAGGCTATGGAAATAAACCCTCTTTAAGAGCAGCACCAAGCTAAACCATTGGGAATGCGCGGATTGAGAAGTGCTTGTGCACCCCCATTCCCAGGGCATCTCACCCCATCCCGGCGCATGGCAGCGGGTGCTCCCCATCCCTTTGGGACACAAAGGGGAGTAACCCAGCTCTGACCAAGGCCACTGCGTGCTCTGCAGAACTAAGCAGGTCTAAATATAAACCTCACTTGTATCTTATCTCCTTCCTGGTCCCATTTATGGAGCTCTGAGGGCTTATTTATAAGGACCCGTCCATGTCAGCACTCTCCAGGTCCCTGCTGCAGGGCACTGAAGCGCAGGACCCATCACCTCACCCCTGGCTCCAGTCACGGTGGGAGGCTTCTTGCCCAAGTGGAATGGGAGCATCAACGGAGCAGGAGGGGATGGGTGCTGCAGCCTGGCATTGGGCAACTGGAACAGCACCCACACACAGCGGGCACCCAGCCCGCAGCCATCGCGGTGCAAGGGCAGGGAGCAAAGGGGAGCGTGGGCTTCATGGGCAAATCCTTTGGGAAAGGCATCGAGAACGCCCTTTCCAAACCCATCTCTCCTCAAGCAGATCCCAGCGGGGACCTGGGAATGGAAGGCAGGAATCCCTCACCCGTGTCCCACTGACCGCAGCGCCGAGCTCCCACGCCTGGGGCGAATGGGTTGGGTGCTCCAGCAATGAGGAAGCTGCTTTCAGGTCAGCAGAGCAAGGGTGCAGGGGTGGGGGTTCAGCACTCGCACAGCCCCGGTCCCGTCTGTGGGCGCCCAAACCTGGCTTCCACGTGTGAGGCTCCCTCGGATGCGGCTGCGGGCCCGCAGATAAGGATGCTGTGACTCAGCAGAGGTGGAGGCGGCGAGAGGCAGCAGTCGAAACCCTGCCACGTCGGTCTCGACCGCAGGAGGGGACCCATTCCCCAGCCAGCTCCTGCCCGGAAGCTCCCTTTAAAGCCTTTAAGAGGCTCCGACCTTCCTGATCTCCTGGACTTTTGCCCCCCCTCACACCCTGCTTTAAACGGCCCTTGCCTCTCCCATCCCCAGGGACACAGCCAGGCCCCAGGGGCTGCCAGCCCAGCACCGGGCCTCACAACCGGGTACCTTCACCTGGAAGAGCCCACATCCATCACCTGGTCCAGCCCCTGCTTCACCTGCACCGCGGGGACAGGCTCAGAGCCAAAGAGCCCCAACCGGAGCGATGCTTTCCCCCAGCACCCCTGCATTCACTCCACAGGAAGCTGTGGCTCTGCAGACTGATTGCAAAGCAGCGGTTTCATTTGCATCACTCTCTCCTTTCGGGGTTACCATTGAACCCCCACCTTCACAAAGCTGCTCCACACCGGCTCCGCTGCCTCTCGTCCCATGCAGGGCTGTGCACCCCATGCTCACCATCACAATGGGGGGGGGGGGATTTGGGCCCTCTCCCAAGGGGGGGGGGGGGGGCAGAACCAGCCCCAGAAGCCGCTTTCCCCCTCGGCTGCTCCCCCAGCTCCGTGCCCGGTGACACACGATGAGTGCGAGCCCTGGTTGTGCAAGCAGAGCTCCCAATCCCTCCCCTGCGCCTCTTACCCAAGAGCCGCCCCCCTTGTAGCTACGGTTAGGAAAGAGCCAGGATCCCGGTGGGTCCCGGTGGGTCCCGGTGGGTCCCGGTGGGTCCCGGTGGGTCCCGGTGGGTCCCGGTGGGTCCCGGTGGGTCCCGAGCCCTGGGGGAGGTCGCTGCTGCAGGCAGGAGCTGCCCAGCACCAGACCCATCCCCACCTGCGCCATAGGCAAAGATTCACATCCCTTACATCCGATATTCCCATTCGAACACAGGCAAACCCCGCTGCCCGCGGGATGCTTCCCAACGGGACACCCAACCTTCCACAGGGTCGGGCCTGCATCCCCCGACACGGGTGTAGGGGGGTCCCCGAGGGCCCCCATGCGCAGCCGGGTACCCTCCCCCGTGGCTATCATCAGCCTGAGGAAGTTGATGCCGGAGCCACCAGACCTTACCCTGCACCCAGAGGCTCGGCTGCTTCCTCTTGCAGCTGATGGGGACCCGCACCAGGGGAGGATGCGCTGCTCATCGGTGCCTTCCTCACCCTCACGGACCCAGCACAGACCCACAGGTGCCCCTGAGCAGGCTCGATCCCGGCCATTGGATGCTGCAGCATTCCCGCTCCGGGAGCAGGGACGGGGAGGCAGCCTCCACCGCAGTTACCCGTTCCATGGGAGCAGCAGCCAGAGGCTCCGGTTGCGTTGTCTTAAGGACCTCGGGATTTGGGGAACCAACACCTCGTGGATGCCTGACCCCAGGCACGTTCCTGCCCCATGAGAAGCCCATTCCTGCGCTTCCTGCCTTTGTTATTGCAAAGCCCATTGCGAGAGCTCACACCCGATCTGATGGCGCGCAGGCAGCTATCAGGCAGACATCTGCCCGTGCCTCCTGCACCTGACCAGCCTTCCTCCTCCTCCTCCTCCTCCTCCGCGTCTATGGTGCTGTCCAAGCCATGCAACGCCGCTGGCTCCCAGAGCGGCTCCACTGGTGCCGGGTTTCACCCCAAACACTTCCACAGAGCCCATCGGCAGCCAAGAGCTTCCAGCCCCATCTCATGGGGCTTGGTCGGAGCTGCCTGCTTTGGAAACGGCACAAGGGGATCTCCCTCAGCTCCGCAACCCCAGTCCCTCCCTGCTCCACTCGGCAGCGCTGCTCCGCGGCAGCGAGACCCAGAGGAAGGGGCCATAGAGCAGAACAGGACCCAAAGCTGATGCGTGGCACCCTTTTAGGAGGGAGCACGCGTGGCCCCGAGGTGCTGGGGCTCCTTTAAGCGAGCTCCGGAGGGAGGTGAGTCACGGCCCCGCATGGGAGGGGAGCTCGGAACCCGGAGCTTCGCAGGAAGCCTCCAGCCCCGGCCTGAAAGGGGGGGATAAAGAGGAAGGAGCGGGCGCCTCGGTCCGCCCCGCACCACCCGTCCCGTCCCATCCCCATCCCCATCCCTTCCCCCCCCGGCTCCCTTTGGGCGCCGTGTGCGGTGCGAGGGGGCCGAGCAGGACCACGGAGCCCTCCTCGGGTCGTAGGAGCCGCAGGAAGAGCCCCGGTACCTTGGGTTCCTTCGCGTTGGGACTCGCAGACGCTTCCGACGCCGGGATCGCTCCCAAGCGGAGGAGAAGGCGCTGGGAAGCACAGAGCAAGGGCAGTTACTGCCGGCCCCCCCCCTCCAGAGGTTAATGATCAGCTCTAAAGTGCCCCTTCAACTGAACCAGGAACTGCCCTGCACCGGCAGCCAGCCCGGGAACCCCAACGGCACCCCCAGCCTCAGAGCCCCCCTCAAAGCGAGTGGGGAGCTCAGAGAGCGATGGGAGATGGGGCAGGGGTGGGCTCTTGGGATGGGGATGGAGCGAAAGAGGGGGGGGGGACCCCAACGTGGGGTACGGGGCTGCTCCCCCAGCTCCAGGCTGAACCCCACGCTGCGCCCAGCAAAGGGGGGGGTGGGGAGGGTGTCGGACCTGAGACTGGGCAGCATTGGGGGGACCCTGGCACCTCAAAAGCAGGAGGCACCCCACAACCCAGAGGCTGAGGGGGACAGGACCGAACCCAACCCATAGAGAACCCCAGCTTTTAGAGAAGAAGCCATTAACAGCCGTAAGACCCCCCCCTGTCTGAAGAGAGACACTGAGTGTTAGAGGGTCTCACATAGGACCCCCCGCCTGGGGGGGACCTACAGGGCATTGGGGTGCCCTGGCTGACACAGAACCCCCAAACCAGGATGGGGAGCACGAGAACAGCCGCGTGCCCAGGTGGGACCCAAACCAGGGAGCGCTCAGAGCCTCGGGGGAACCCCAGGATCCCCAAACCCCGGCAGAGCTCAGCGGACCCCCCCAGGCCCTGCAAGCAGCAGGGAGAAGGCACCGGGTCCCCCTCGTACCAAGCAAGGCACCGAGCGGCTCCCCACGGCCACAGCCACCCCCCAACCACGGCCGGAGCCGCTGCCGCCCGCGGAGGGTCCCAAGCGGGTGCCTCCATCACCAGCACCGCTCCCATGGGTGCCCCCGGTCCCGGTACCTGCGCTCTCGGCCCCGCCGCTCCCCGCTACGCCGCCCGCGGCCGCCTTTTGACGGGAACCGGCCGGCTCCGCACCCCGCCCCTCTCCGCCGCCCCGCCCCCTTTGGACCCCGCCCCCTCCAATGCCAGCGCGGCACGGTCTCGGCTCCGCCCACCAGCACCATAGAAGGCTCTCACGGAGCTAAACCCCACCCATTGGGGGCGCGGCGAGCGCTGGCGGCGGAGCCGCACGTGTTCGCCCGCTCCGCGGGGCGCTCCCCGGGCGCTCCCCGGCTTTAGGGCCCCCGCTGCAGGCCCGGTCCTGGGCCCCCCGCGCTCCGCCAGCGGCCGTGGGGAGGCTGCGGGCGGCTCTTGGGGTGCCCCTGCAGGAAGCCCGGGGCCTGGAGCCCGTCCCTTGGGGACGGAGAGCGCAAGCATCAGCCCCGGGCACCTCCGGGGGTCCCCACCGCGTCCCCCCGGCAGCGCGGGCCTTGCGCAGCTCCATCCATCCCGGAGCGGGTCAGGGGCTGCTTCGCTTCCGCAGGTCCAGCCTAACTCAAGCGCCACGTCCAGCACCTCGCAGGCGAACCCCAGGCTCGGCGCCCTCCTCTCCCGTTGGCAGCTGAGCTGCCTCAGCAGCATCAGCCGGGGCCCCAGCGCAGCTCCAGGGCTGGGCTCTTTGTAGCTTCTGGGCTGCTCTGGGTGACCCCGCAATGGGATGCGCTTCACAGCCCCACAGCAAGGGGGACCTGGAACCCGCAGGGCTCTCCCGTGGGATCTGGTGGAAACCTGGGACGACGCAACCAGGTCACAAATACCGACCACGACCACCCAAAGTCCCGGTACCGGTGGCGTGAATCAACGTGGAGCACGGGGCTTCAGGGTGAGCCGGTTCAAGCCGGTGCTGCAACCCCAACCCAAAGCTGCTCCATCCATCCCCCGGGCACGTCCCAGCCCCAGCATGGAAAACTCGGTGTCTTTGGCCGATATTTCCCTTTCCAGCCCCAAACCCGCATGCGGCGGGGGGGGGGGGGGGGGGGGGGGCCCGCC
>NDXB01000256.1:0-11208 GCA_002631895.1 Agapornis roseicollis
GAGATATGCACAACCTAGCACTGTCCAGACACCCCAGAAGAAACACAACCTTAACCTGGTCCAGATCCAGAAGCTGTCCTATAATCCCCTTGAAGACCATCATGAATGGAGTAATACTGCCCAGGAGGCAGGAATTTCCTACAAAGCGGTTGGTGTCTTTGGCATCTGAAGGCATGAAACCAACTGGACAATTTGCTTCTTGATATCAGCGTATTACCAACTATGGATAAACTATGAAGTTGATGATTCATTAAGGTTTTTTGTTTCAGTGGACATTTTTATTTAAAGGCCTCTTTTTAAGAAAAAAATATGCAATTAAATTAAATACTTGTAAATTAAAATTCATTACTTTGGAGCTAAGTTTATAACCCAAGACTGTTCTAACAACATTCATATTAAAGTTGCTCTTATTTGAGCAGTCATAGTTTATTCTTTTCTCTTTTATAAGCCAACTTTCTCTTTAAGCCCCAGGGTCTACATGAAATATGGAGCAGACAACAAAGATATAAAGGATTTGGGTGCTGATTTAGGGGTGTCTGAGTATTTGAAGGGTATCTGACAGGTTTGCCAAAGGACTTGAATTGGATACTCGATCAGCTGAGTCTTTTTTTGGAGGGGTTTGGTTGTTTGGGGTTTTTAAATCTTTCAATGCACCTATCAGGATAGGTAGAAGAGGCATATCCACAATGTTCAGGAAACTTTGACTACAAGAAAACCAAATCCTACTTGTGTACTACTATTGCTAAATATATAAAAAGAAACCTGTTATGAGTTACTTGCCTGGCCACCAGTTAATGTTTTTGTTATATTTTTAGGCTGGGGAGATGAAATTACCTGGGTACAAACTTACGAAGAAGGGCTTTATCAAGCGAAAAAGAGGTAAGGGATTAAAACCAGATTGAAAGACAAAGATGTTAATCAGTCATGCCTGGAAATACTATAATGAAACAGAACAAAGAAACACTATGACAGCTGAGCTGCAGACCACCCAGTTAAATAAACCATATTTTGTCTCTAGAAGTAAAAGCCATAGTAGGGGTCTTATGGCTCTGAAGCAACATCATGAGCCAATAGTTTAACATTACCATTTCTTGGTCACAAGAGCAGTGTTGTCATTTGAATAAGCAATGATAAATAGGTACTAGAATTTGAAAAATACAACTGTTGTGGGGTGTTTGGGTTCTTTTTTTAATATCAGCTACCTCTGATTACTTCCTTAAAATTAACATCCGGAAATCAGTTACATTTGCTCTTGCATGGTGATCTACCGCATCTCATGTTTTCCCCAGCACTTTATCAGTTGGCATAGGTGCATACTCACAGTTTCTCACTGTCTTGGTAGAAAGGAAAGTTTTATTCTGAATCTTCTCTGGGACTCAGCTGAAAATATATCTCAGAATTCCTTTACTTATTTAAATGTCTCTTGCGATTTGTTTTAGATAATAATGTTGCTAAATTGAAGGCAAATTATTTTTAAATTAAAAGGCAATTAATTTCATGTAACACAGAAAATGGCTAGGAACTGAATCACTATTGACAGTGATAGCAGATCCAGATTAATAACTGATTTGCTGGGCTTTAAAATAAATACAGGGGAAAATGTACAGAACTTGTTAATGTTTTGACATCCAAACCCACAAAGTTTTTATACTTTACCAAAATATTTACAGAAGACATAATTTACTGTATATCTGTTCAAGAAAACCATGGAATTTTCATGGAAGTATTTGATGGTAAACCCAATGTTATAAAAATTATTTCATTCCAGCTCATGCAGATTATTTTTATTCTCTTAACTGTGGAGAAATTCATACCTAAGCAATATTAAATACTTCTGCAGTCTGATTACACACAAACTAAGAATGATGGCTCTGTTGCTTCTTTCTTCTAGCATCTTACTTTAGAAAACCTATTTATATATGAAAAATCTCTCTATTTCTTTCTTTTATGAAGGAGTTATGTCCTTTTCTGTTTCTCAGAAACCTCTGTAATTGTTTACAGAATGTCTGTAAAAAAAATCATGGTTTTACTGTGGGTTAACATAAAATTGAACGTAATTTGCCTTTTCTAGTCTGCTTGTAAAGTCACCCATTTGCATATGTTTGTCAAATGATCTAACTACATGTTTTATTATTATTAATAAAGTAACAAGCCACTGATGGTAATTCATCACTTGGAAGACTGTCAATACTGCCAAGGTAATTTTGACTTTCTGAGTGTAAAAATTATGTCAATACTTTCATGAGAAACTGCACCTACCTACATATTCACCATTCACTTATTGAAAACTATTTAAAGAGGTAAATAAAAATGTATTTGAAAAGCTAAGAATTTGGTACTGTTACTTACTCCACTATGAAGCTATCCAACAAAGAACGTGAAAAATACTCAGTGCTGCTGTCCTGCTATCCCTAATGCTGCACTCAGCAGTTTAAGTTAAGATGCATAAATTTGCTAGTGACTCGTTGAACAGATTTAATGTTGTTTGGCTCTCCCGAACTCGTAACTAAAGAAGGACAAAAGCAGAGGGCTGCTGAAATCGATCTAGTAAGAATTTACTGAGAAGAATGCACTTTTGTCCAGCTGAGACATGGTATCCGTTGAGATGACAGCCCTCACAAATAACAGAAGAGAGCTTCCATTTTCATTGCGGGGAGGTTATACTGACATGGGTCAAAAAACCAAAAAGCAGCGGTGGAGCCCCTAAGTGTCTCTGCAGGAATGTGAATCAGCAGGGACAGGGACAATGCGGCCAGTCTCTGGCCAATGTGGTGCCTAAACGCAGATGGAAAGGCAGTTTCAGATGAACTTCAAAACGATCATGTCTTTTCTAGCACTGAAGAAAGCTTTTGCAGAAAATGAAGAGATACAGGAAATGGCCCAAAATAACTTCGTTATGCTGAATCTCATGGTATGAAGGGTTTGGGGCTATTTTGGGGCTGTTTCACTGGGGTTCTTTTTTAGGTCTTTTCTTTTGGCTTTTTTTTTTTTGGTATTTTCTCATTTTTTTGTGCTTTTTCATGTTATTGCAGCTAAATATCTCTGCCATTTCAGTTACATGCAGGTACAGGCATTTTTAGTTTTGTCCTCTGATAGAAGACTATTCACACCTGGTAGTATTTTGGCAAAATCTACAGAAATATTTTAATAACTAGCTTTAATTTCTCTGCCAGCATGAAACCACAGACAAAAACCTGTCACCTGATGGACAATACGTGCCTCGAATCATGTTCATAGGTATGTACAAGGTTTATGTAACTTCAGAGGTGTGATACCTGAATCTATACCAGTGTCCTCCTTTGGAAACATCAAAATAATTCATTTTACAAAAACAAAATAGCATGAGATTTATCATTACCATAGCATTAGTCTGGAACTTGGTAGATCTGAGTTCAGTTCTCCCTCTGTCATAGGCTTTAACTCTTGTAAACTTCCTCAGATTATAGATACGTTAGGAGGGTACCTGATTCGTGCCTGGGGACAAGATGCTTAAATATCTGTTAGCTTAGGGGCTTTTGCTCTCTGTGCCCACTGCTAGTGCTGTTGTAAGACAAAGTTTACTGAGAACAGTCCAATATCTAACTGAATGTTGGTATCTACAGTATGGACATTATCACAGAGCAAGCTGATGGTTAGTGACATCTAAGAAGTGATTTATCCCATCATAAAGCAGACTTCTGGAACAGATCATGCTGCAGAGCACCTGTTCCTTTTCACTGGCTGTACAAGGAGCCTGGAGTGACAAGCTCTGTGGTGGCATTCAAAGTTAGATGAAATGAAGCCCACACTCAGACAAAAAGCAATGTAGTAACTGGAGTCTGTTGATTAACAAAAAGCTTGGAAGAGGAACTGGGAAAAGAGATGTCCACAACAACTTGTTTCCATGATGGAAACATAAGAATCGCAAGAGTTTCATCCTGAAGGCTCTAGGTAGGTCATGTAAATATTGCATCACGTATGAGTGACCCTCACTGTGTGTGCATCTAGTCAAATCAGCCTCTCCTGATGTAACCTCAGAACTTGCAAAACAGGATATTTTTCTTTCATTATGGGTGAAACACATGTGTGATCTGTCACTTGCATAATATAAATAATAATAATAATAAATAACAAATAATAATAATCTGTCACCTACATAATATAAAAGTGAACATTAGCTTTTGTCTGGATTTCTTCAAATAAAAAGTAGTTGGTTGGAACAGAGAGTAAAGGCATCGTAATTACCTCACTGATGAAAGCAGAACACACAGGCATCATCTTCACCTGTTGTGGGAATGGAAAGCGATGTTTAATACAATTACTTTTGCAGACCCATCTCTCACAGTAAGAGCTGATATCACAGGAAGATACTCCAACCGACTTTACACTTATGAGCCACAAGACATACCAATCTGTAAGTGTCCCCTCTGTTGTGTTACACTGCATTTCACACCGTAAGCAGCCAGATACACCCCATCCAATTATTTTTGATTGAGAATACATTAAGATATCAAAATAATGAATGAAGACTCTGTGTGAGCATTTGCAATAGAATCATAGAATGGTTAGGGTTGGAAAGGACCTTAAGATCGTCTAGTTCCAAGCCCTTGTGTGGGCAGGGACACCTCACTCTAGACCATGTTGCCCAAGGCTCTGTCCAGCCTGGCCTTGAACACTGCCAGGCATGGAGAATTTACCACTTCTTTGGGCAAACTGTTCCAGTGTCTCACCACCCTAAATAAATTATAATAGTCTAACCTGTTTAGTGAAACACTTAAGCACAGCTATTGTCCCATTGCATTTATTGAGACTGCTCAGGTGAGACGAAGATCATGGGTGAGAACTTTCAGGATCAAGTTCTGAGCAATTTGCTGGAGAATAGTGAAAGCCACTATACTCAAAGGTAACCAACTGCACAATGCGAACAAGCAGTGGTGGGAGGGAATCAGTAAAGAAACGCTGTTGATTGCCTGAGTATGACCTAACACCTATAATTCAGAAAGGAATGTGATTTTTCAGGCTGAGCTAGCCTTTACTCTATACCATCTGACACCACTGCAGTATCTCACCACAAATATGCACGTAGCATCTGATTACCAGACTTGTTGTTGAGATATGGAGTTGAAAGAGCGTTGTCAAATCCCTTTAAGTTAAACATTTTGATTCGTGAAACTTCTACCTTCTGTTTCAGTATCAATGCCAGAATTTTCACAATAGAAAACTCTACTATTTAATGTGTGAACGTAAATTAACTGCAATGTAAACAATTACTAATCAAAGAAGGGGGGGTTTCTAATAGTACAAATTCACTTTATGTACATTTTTACAGTTCTCATTTCTTTTTTCTTTCAGTAATAGAGAACATGAAGAAAGCACTGCGTCTCATTCAGACAGAACTATAGTCAGCAGCAGTGAAATGACCATAGCCTCTATGAGGTGAAGCTGCACCTCTCCGTCTCTACTAGCATTTTGAACTCTTAACAAGCAGCACTGGTACATCAGATTTAATGAGAAATGTATATGTACTGTTTGAAGAACAAACATAGAAAGACTATAGTGCCCATTTGGAAAACAAGAGGAGAAATCTATGAAACACTTTGAAATTAGTTACCTGAATAACCGAAAGCGATGGTTTAAGGTGCAGCAGCTTTGAGTTGTATTTTTATCAGTCCAACTATGGCTTTGTTAAATCAGCTATGACTTCTGACCAAGATTTATAACCAACATTTTTGGTGCCATTTTGCAATGTTTTATATAGGCTAATAGGTGCAACTTGTCTCATATTTTTTATTTTTGACAAGAAGCTTGTTATTCATTAGTGTCTCTCTGCTTTGTGCATTTATTTCTCCTTAGAGCAAAAGAAACGCTGCTGGCAAAGCAGAGAGAAAGGCTCTTCCTATACATTTTTGAACAGTTTATACAGAAAGAAACCAGTGATCTGGCCTTAGCTTTCTTCCGTGTAATTCTTTAACTGTCATTCCAATACGCTGAGAACAGAACAGATAGCTCACACTGAGAATGTGGTCTCAGTGAGGTGATAATCATCAAATAGCAACTACAGGGTTTGCTATGATAACGTTACAGTGAAGCAACAGAGATGGAAGGAGATAGTCACAGAACTCCACTCCTGAGGCTAAGTGATGCTTGTAAAGTCTGGTATGGGAAAAATGAGCAGGGTTGTCCTTGTTCTTTTCATTTAAATGGCAGTTGAATCATCTTAGGTCGTCCCTTATTTTTCTGTAGCATCCTAACCCAGACGTCAGGGTGGCAGCTTCTATATACAAAGTCTACACAAAATTTCCCCAGGATCACAATATGCAAAGGCAGATACCTGTTTTAAGTAAGAAGCTGAAGCCAGTTGAAATAGTTTGCTATCCCAGCAATGTGCTTTTTTCATTACAGCAAGATAGTGATTCGTGTGCAGTAAGAGCAAAGCTATGTTTATGCTACCTGCCATTTCTTCTGAGGTTGCCTGTGTACAAATATAAAAGATGAATAAAGGATCTTTGCAGAACACCTTTGTTGATTTAAAATACCTCGTATTAATTTTTCATGATTGAGTTATCCTGCACCTACGTATGATTTCATAATTATGTCAAATTTGGATATAAGCATATATTCCAACAGAATGGTGATAAATGTCCTGTACACCAAGAGGGAAAAAAAATGAAAACTTGTATTAGTCATTAACAATATACTGTCTGTATAATCAATTAAATGATTTTTTTAACCTATGGGAAAATGCTAGAAACAACATTAAACTGGTAATCACAGTCTTTTGACTTGTGTTTGGCTCTACCTCTTTATTTCTATATCTATTTGATCTGATCGATCTCTCTGATTTAGCAACATTTCCCTGTGGGCATACCCTCTTCCAAGTATGCCAGAGATGTTCAGGGGAAAAGGATGTGAGCCAGCTGCCAGAGGCAACACAGGCTAGCCATGGCAGCACTTTTACAAGGTAGGGTCGAGTGAAGATTGACTGCTGAGGAAAGCACAACACAAAATAACTTTGGAAATGCTTCAGTAGGCTAGATTCAAAATATTACCAAAAAAGAGTAGGTGGAAAATGGTGGGTCTTTGCTGCCATATTGAAAGGATTTTTCTTCCTTCCATACATTCACTTTCAACGTCAGCCCAGATCACAGGAGACATTGGCTTAAGACAGCCTCTGCTCTAACCCAGGCAGGAAATCAAATGTGGGATAGTTACAGCATCAGTCAAAGCCTGCTTCACCTACTTAAGATGCAGAAGACTAAGGTTGTGGGTTCTAGATGGGTATTTGAGAGAAGGCTGAGCTTGTGGAAGTATTTGCATGGCTATTCTTTAATTGCAGTGTGGAACAAAAACTTCCCATTTTGTATCTGGAAATCAGCTACAAAACAACACCGTTGTCATCCCTTTAGCTCTAGTAACTACATCTTTGCTCAAGGCACTCTTGTTTCCTTGCCTACTACTACAATTCTATTAATTGCAAAGATGACAGCATCTGCCTGCCATGACTACTGTCATGGATTACCCTATTCTGTCCAGATACTTGATAGCTTTCAAAGTTTTCAATAGCTTTGACAAACCACTCATCCAATAACCACTTTCTAGAAATACCATGGGCGCCTAAATTCCTCTGTGTCATATGAGATCTGTTTGCAGAGAGACTAAAGGAGATTTCACCCTTTTATTTCCCTTCTCAAATCCCCATGGGTACCAGGCTGAAATCTGTCCTTTGCATAGCTCTGAGGAACCAGACTAAATCGTTGTGATTCTTAAAGATTCAGATCCAGACCTTTTGGTGGAGCTAGATACTCAGGTAAGAAACGCTCTGCATGTTGCACACGTATTTTCCATTCGCAGCTTAGTTCAACATTCATTCTTAATTTTAGCGCTGCTACTGTATTTCTGCATTCTCCCCTTCAGAGATTGATTTCCAGGTAATATCTTGCCTGATGGAACAGAAACTCAGACCTCTGACTGAAGTCTCATTGCTCTGAGATAATACATCTGTAGCCTGCGCAATGACAGCCACAGCACGATGTTTCCCCCTTTTTTCCTCTGAATTGAATGGCATAAGGCACTACTCCCTCTTTTATTCCCTTCGTGCCATACAGCTGTATTCACAAGATTAGTGGGCAGGTTTTTATTCACACACTTTACTTCCCTCTCTTAGGAAAGAGTGAGAAACTGCTCCTTTTGTACCTTGGCTAACTGAAACTAAACAAAG
This sequence comes from Agapornis roseicollis, assembly GCA_002631895.1. NCBI lineage: Eukaryota > Metazoa > Chordata > Aves > Psittaciformes > Psittacidae > Agapornis > Agapornis roseicollis. The sequence goes on from NDXB01000256.1 coordinate 8,198, forward strand.
CAGATTTTTTTGACCTCCATTGTTTGGGTTAGTGTTGAAAGAAAAGAATAAGACTGAAAATGTTAGTATGGGAGCAGAAGTGGTTTTACACTATTTTATTCTAAATTTCTATTCTAAACGCAATCCCAATATAAATTCAGTCAGACCAATAGCCGAGAAAGCCTACACGTGTAGACTGTGTGCTTTTACAGAATTCATAACCCGCATACTGTATGTATGGATGCTGAAATTATCATGAGCATAATATAGCGTCACCTGTGGAAGCTGGTTTCTTCTATAAAAGAGTTCTGTCTTTGCTATGAACACATTCCGGGAAACCAAATTTACTGCCACTGTTCACACATCCATACCTACTTTACTGTCTGGACTTATCTGTTGTAATCAGACCAAGGGTAGTCAAACAAACGTGGACTTAACGTCAGTGAGGTGAGGCACAGGAATCTGAGAACTGACAGAACAGGATCCTCCCCCATGTATCCGTCTCAGCACAGAAGGGTGTTGGCTTTTCTAGGCAGATGGCTGATGTATTAGTCTGCAGAGCTAAAACATTTTCCCATGTGCAAATATTTGCACTTGACTGGAACAAAAGAAAAGCCACGATACCTTTATGTACCATGGAGCTGAGCGAGTGTGGGACACCTCAGCACTTAAAATGCAAAAGGCTGGTGTACTTTGGATTGTTTCATGTGCTACACATGTTCTTACCAAAGGCTGACACACAGAAATTTCCAGATGCTGAGGTGTCCTCCACAGGACTGGCCAAGTCACAGGTCTGCTTCCTTCTGTTTCTTCCTTTGTTCAAATGCACGCACAGATCCACAGTATGAGTCAGGTAGAAACAAAAAGTCTCCATGGCAATTTAAAAGCCCAAATCATGGATCAGAAGGGGATGAATATTTATTCTTCCAGCAGAAAATCTCCAGACTAAAATCTATATATTTATACCTTTCCCTAGCTGTTTGATGTGCTCATGCTATTCATCACTTGCCGCCTTGTGTGACCCACTAGTCACTACAAGTGGATCTACTTTAGCAGCCTATTTTCTTTTAGGAGGTATTGGTTATTTGCTNACATCACTTGCCGCCTTGTGTGGCTACGGGGTATTGTAAAGTAACTGACCCACTAGTCACTACAAGTGGATCTACTTTAGCAGCCTATTTTCTTTTAGGAGGTATTGGTTATTTGCTGATCTCTTCAGAATAAGAGAAGACACACAAACACAACAGCTTCCCCTATTTCTGCATATTAAGGAGTCCAAATACAGCAGTCATCCTTTAGTTCACACTGCCATATCAAGCTCTGTATTTGAAAATCCCCCTGTGATTCCAACACCACTGCTCTTTAGTAGAGGCTCATCAAGTCCTTTGTACATGTCTAAGTGTAACCTGTGAGAAAGAGAAAAAATACCACATGCAACAGTTTTTCAAGGTATAGTGCTCATGACCCAACACTCCTCAGGTAGTTTTTTGGTGCTTAATTTGGTTATCGCTTCAGGAAGGAGCCTTCAGAAAGACTTACTGTGTCTTCTGTTACCTTTTTGTGCACACTGAGGATGACTTGTGACTGCTTTGCACTCCCTGGCTGCACATCCCCAAGTGACTGCTGGTAAAAGGTTGGCAATGAAACCACACTGCTATTTAGCACTCAGCCAGCTGGAGAGAGCTGAGTTCATGGACATACAAACCACTGGCTTCACTCCTTACATTCACACACAAGGAAAGAGGGCAGTGACTGCCTGGAGGAGAAGCTACACCTAGGGTAAGGTGTGCTGTACAGGATGGGGAGAAAAGGCCTGATCTGACAAGTTATTTGTTGCTTCAAGTCTGCAAGCAGGTGGGGCCATGATTTTATACAGCTCTTGAGCATTTGTATCATAGCACCGTGTGGTATCTACTCTGTTAACAGCATCAAGTATGACTACTGGCAACACCCCAGGGCTGCCTTTCCTGACCAAATGTATTGACTGCACAGCTGGTGAGCTGAATTTTTACATCCCCAGGTACAGCTATAGGGCATCTCTAGAGCATGAACAACCAGATAGTTTAAGCATTAGTCAATGCTATTGTCCACAGGCAGGTATGCTGCCTGATGGTTGCCTACGAAATGGGAGTAGCATTAAAGAGACTGCCAGGTCCTTTGGTTTTTTACCCTGAAGAGAGTCACGGGAGCTGATGCTTAGCTTTCTGTATACAGAAGGAACTAAAATACAGGCAGACCAAGATCATGCAAAAAATATGTGGCAGGACAAAGAACTGAATGTACATTTATTTAGCTGATATGAATGCAAATAAGCATGGACTAGTTAGTGCTGCCCCTTTCTGACTGTGCAATGTGTTCTATCAGTCAACGGAATTCTTGAAATTAAAGGGGAAAAGGCATTGTACTAAAATAAATTAAGAACATCCACAATTTCATAACCAACGCATAAACCTTAAAGAATTAAAGCCTTTGCTTCCTACACTGAAGCAAATCGAAGGATACGTGTCCTTCTAGAGAGAGGGTGACTCACCAAGAAAGCTGAGGAAAATTCTTCCTGTGCTATATAGTTTCATAACACGCTCTACTGAGCCACAAACCAACCCAGAATAAACAATGTCTTTGAGATAGTGTAAATTCCAGAAATATCTGTGGTAAACATATAATTCTACAGCCTCAGCTACAGTGCTAGAGGTCTTATGGTAGCTACTATGGCCCCTGGTAAAGTTAAGATTAATTTAAAGAAGTAACTGTGGTTCCAAGTCTGACAATAGTGAGTATTGCCAGTGCCAGTAAATACTTTGGCATTACTCAGTGTGCATATTTCAGTCATGTAGACTCAATACATTGGTGGCAGGATGCTGATAGATCATGGTAATGCTCAAAACTACCGACTTACTACAGCAGCAAGTTGTAAAATATCAGGCTGACAACCACATTCTGAAACTGCAAAGTTGAAGAACAAGTAAAATCTTCTATAAGAACAATTAGAAAAAGGGGGGGGGGGGGGCTTTTGTATTTTTATGCATGAATTC